>JAJOZX010000515.1:430000-510000 GCA_023014485.1 Bathynomus jamesi | reverse complement strand
CACCTTCTTGAAGGTCGTAGCTCGGAATGTTTAGTTTTGTCAGTTCCTCCAGGTGGTGCATTACTGATTGATGGGATGGCAACTAGAGGTGGAAAGAGTACATCAGTACTCGAGTACGGGTTTTTGTTGTACTCGTACTCGAAGTAATTTTAAATTGCCTTAATCGTACTCATACTCGTACTCGATATAATCGGAAATCGCTGTAATGGTACTTGCACTCAAACTAATTTCAAATATGAGGATCTGTCCTAGACTCCCAGTGTACCATGAAAGCAACATTTTACAATTTTAATTTTAATGTGGTTTATATTTTCAGATTTATTTACTATATTTTTATGCAATACTTTACATTTATAAATTATTAATAACTAAGTGGCAACTTTTGTAGTGAAAACCCTTAGTGAAGAACATGTCCTGTGTTTTATTACTGAATAGGTAGTTAAAGGTGTACTCGTACTCGAACACTAAAAAACCGTACTCGTGCTTGTACTCAAGCACTAAAAAGGTATACTTGTATTCGTACTCGACCACTCAAAAAATAATGTACTCATAATCGTACTCGTACTCGTCCAACTCCAACCAAAATTTTGGTACGCTTTCCACTTCTAATGACAACTATTTAAGCATTGAAGCCTATTCCTGCTACATTTGGTGAGCTGGCTGATGAGGTTTTTGCTTATATTGTGACTACAGCTAAGAAGTACAACTGTTCTAGAATTGACTTTGTTACTGACACATACCCAGAAATCAGTATAAAAAATGTCGAAAGAGGAAGACGTGCACTAAGTGGATCCGAAGTCACCCAGATCTAAGGTAAAGACCAAAAAATTTCAAAACCGTGGAAGAAATTTCTTTCTGATGGGTGGAACAAAGAAGCTTTAGGTAGCTTTTTGTGGTCATATTGGGAGACAGCTAGTTATAGTTCTATCAGTGAGACGATAATCATCTTTGTTGCACACGGCAAGGAGTGTCTGGCCATTTATGTAGAGAATGGTATCAATATCGCGCGTCATATATCTGAAGTATGCTCTGATCACGAAGAAGCAGACACAAGGCAACTCGTACATGCCAAGCATGCTGCTAATAATCATCAAAACATCATGGTAAAGAGTCCTGATACAGCTGTTGCTGTCTTAGCCATTTCTCATACCCACTCAATCATGTCATCAACCTACTTTTTGACTGGTATTAAAAACAAATCTCCCATACTATGTCACCAAAACTTTGCAAAGCTTTAACTGGTATTCACACTTTCACAGGGTGTGATTCTGTTAGCGCTTTCTATGGTAAAGGAAAGAAAAAGTCATTTCCATTGGCGTCAGAGAGTAGTGAGTTCATACAAGTCCTTTGTGACTTAGGTGATAGTTTTGAGTTAGCAGATAGTACGCTAAAAGTTTTGGAGAAATATGTTTGTAGACTTTATGGGCAGGACGCTTCCAGTGTTGATGATGCCAGGTACGACATATTTTGCAGTTCCCCAAAGTCCACAGAACAGAGCTTGCCACCAACAAAAGATGCTTTCACTCAACGTAGCCTGAGCCAACTACCAGGGAGAAGTGCACAGAAGGGCTCTCCACCAAAATATTTCTGCTTCTTCACCATCAGGGAAAGGATGGCAACTTATTGAAGATGAACTTAATATACACTGGATGACAAAGAACCCTGCTCCAGAAAGTGTCCTACTTCTAATTCACTGTGGTTGCAAATATGGCCAATGTGTGACGAAACGGTATTCATGTAGATCATCTAAATTAAACTTTACAGATCTGTGCTAGTGTCAAAAATGTGACAATCATACCCAGGGGATTGAGCTCTTTGGCCATGAGAAAGACGACAGTGATGTAGACTAATAGCTTTTATCCGGTTGAATGGCTTTTGTTAAGAGGTCATAATCTGGAAGGATTGCATTTTATAGGTATCTGATATAGTAATTAATCTAGACATTTTTTCTCGTTTATTTTGCAATGTTTTTATGTTTGTACTGCTTGCATAGGAATCATGCAGCCTTTTTATGATTATATGGGATGTTAACGGACTCTCCAGACCTACAAACTAATTTGAGGATTATTAGGCATTTTCATTGAAGTTGAAAATAAAAAATGTGTGTTCCTCCTGTCTGAGATGTTCTTATTTTCCATTTTAGTAAATATAACTTTAGTGAAAATAAATTGGATATAAAGTGTAATCAGTTCATTCTTTTAATTGGAAATGTATGAAAATAGTCTGTTTGGCTTGAATTGACTCTTTTGGTGTGTCACTAAGCTTTTGACTAGGATTTTTCATTAACTGCTGGAAAGTTCTTTGTGGAACTTAAGTGGTGAGACATTCAGGTCTAGGTTTCATAAAACTACAAAGAAAAAGTATTCCCCAAGATCCTGGAACGAAAATTGATTTCTCGCCACATTTTAGACCCTGGCGTATGGCCTACAAATGAATTTAAGGTTTTTGTTTTACATTTTTGATAAAAGCGAAAAAAGTTTCTTTTAGGATAAAAAAGTTTTTAGTGTTCTTTATTTTGAGCCTCTCTCTCTCTCTCTCTCTCTCTCTCTCTCTAATCTGGAGCCAAACTTCCGATGGTTATTATAGTGTAACATTTGTATCTTCATCATAAACTTGAATCATGATATCCTATTTACCATAACTTCAATTTAACTTGAAAAATTTGGATTCCTCAGTACTTGTTTTTCAGTTTAGGAATCCTTCGCAATACGTATAATGATATCATTAATTACTGTTGAAGCAGCTTGGTAACAGAAATAAACAACAGGAATATCAAATGATTAATTTTATTCAGAAGAATGTACAGTTTCTGAAGAATGTTCGCCTTAGGAAATTCTAAAAACCATCAAAAAATTACTAATTAGTTACGACAGTATATTGTTCTTTAAACTTCATTTCTGTCACCAAAAAATAATAAAATATTTAAATAAAAAAGCTATGGTGCTACTGTAGTATGCGGTCTACCGTTAAGTTTCTACTGTAGTATGCGGTCTACCGTTAAGTTTCTACTGTAGTATGCGGTCTACCGTTCAAAATATTTAAAAGGAATTGAAAATGAATTGAAAGGAATTATAATTTAATTTACACAATTAAGGAATTATTAAAGAAGTTAAACATACTACTACCGCATACTTAACGGTACACCGCATACTACAGTACGCCCTTGATGATTGGTTAGGTTAAGTCGTGATATTTTCGTTAGTTTTAACGAAAATATCACGACTTAACCTAACCAATCGTCAAGGGCGTACAATTAACCTAATAATAAAATAATAAGAAGAGAAGCTATAATTAAAAGGTAGACCGCCGAATCGTAGGTAGACCGCATACTACAGTAGCACCAAAGCTATTACCAATTTGGATTTTTTTTGCTTTTGAAAAAGTTTGTTTCCAGGCGAATTTTTTCGAAACTATAAACTATATGTAAAAAACTGCATAAAGAATATATATATATATATATATATATATATATATATATAATACATACACCACGTGTGTGTGTGTGTGTGTGTATATATATATATATATATATATATTATATATATATATATATATATATACACATAAAGATGATGGATAATGAAATTTCCTAAGTGGCTTTGGCGACACGCGAAGGAATCTATAATAAAGTAGAGTAGTTACCAAAGTCAACAGTAAGAGTGATTAATTGCGGTATACAGAAAAGATAGTATAAAGTTATTATAACCTTGATGACCTTTCATGTGATTTTTCTATATGGAAAAAACAGTACAAATCACTAATGATTTATTTAAAACAGTTACATAAAAACAATAATTCATTACCATTAACCTCTATATTTTGAATATCAATATTCCCAATTTCACAAAAAACCTCTATAGTAATTAAGTTTCGAAAGATACTAGGCCTAATAGGCCTAATACGTTCAGTGATCGTCGTACGTTTGTTAACGTATAGTTGGTCAGTCACTGTACTCTTGCGAAAGACTTTTATAACTGAAATTGTGAATTATAATTTTTTCTCATTAAATAAACGTATTTTAAACTTTCTGAATAAAGTTATACCGTGTGAAGTGGCACCTATACCTATCGGATTGATAAGACCATAATAACATATCGACACCCTAACAATCTAAATTAACTTGGCGTAACCTAACCTAACCTAATCCACAATATAGATATTGATAGAATGTCAAGTCAATCAGGCGTTATAATCCCGTGTGAAATGTAGGTATCTAAACTATTTTATTTTTCCTCAGACAAATCTATTATTCAAATTTTTTTGCTTAAACAATTACGAAAGGAATTTTACATCACAAAAATGAAATACCGAAACGCTCCAGGATTTGTTAATTAAATTAATATAATTTTTGTCTCTTTCTCTTGAAATTTCATTAATTTTAACTAAAAAAAAAAAAAACTTTAAAAAAAACTAGTGAAAAAAAATAATTACTAATTTTGGGGAACTTTTATAAATTTTATTTATTTCGGTAAACGTTTTTCCAAATTTATTCATACCTATTTGGCTGATTGCATGGTTTCGTTAAAAGTTCACCAACCAACATAAAATTTTTACAAAAATAAAATTTATTAATTGATAATATTCTGGTGTTCTCTGAATATTTTAGCTTTTTGGTAACAAATCAATTTCAAAACCAAATTAAACCAGTCATTCATTACTAATTAGTCATTTTTTTATGATATTTAGAAGTTTTGTGTTCCTAAATGGAATTTTTCCTGAAGTTGTACTTCTTGGTTTGCTAAAATCTCTAACATGCGAATATACGAGTATTTATCTTTTTTTATTTATCAAATAATTTCTTGACTTCCTCATTAAATTAGAAACAAAAATTTATACAATCTATCTATTTATCTATCTCTCTCTCTCTCTCTCTCTCTCTCTCTCTCTTCTCTATATATATATATATATATAAGAGAGAGAGAGAGAGAGAGAGAGAGAGAGAGAGAGAATAAAATAAAAATAGAAATTAAAAATTAATTAAAAATTAAAGAGCAGAATTAATTTCGGCTTTCATTTATTTAAAAACGAAAATAATGAAAATTAGAACTGAAACATCTGTTCAACGTTTTAGTTCTATATTTAATTCTTCTTTTAGTATTTTTGTGAATCTTACGAGTTTTTTTAATAAGAACCGAAATAAATTAGTCTTTTTTAATTTTTAATCAATTTTTAATTTCTTCTATTTTCATTGTGAGGGATTTATTTGATTATATATATATATATATATATATATATATAATACACACAGGGTGTCGCAAAAGTCGGTACAGAATTCGATTCATCGATTTGTTGTAACTAGTATTCCATACATAAAACCAAGTTTACCCTCTCATCTATTGTTAATTTTGCAGCCATCCCTACCTAAAAGAAAAAAATATATATTATAGTCAACAGTGAAAATTCCTATGATGCCCGATTTTTGCGCCACCCTGTATATATATATATATATATATATATATATTGTAAAGAAACGACGCTTGTATAGGAGATATTCCGCCAAGACGAGAGAGAGAACGGAACAAATGAAAAAATGAGGTAACCACCTGGGAATCGAACCCGGGATCTTCCGATTGCCGGTCAGACGCGATACCATTACACCATGGACCTCACTCTTCCAAATGCCGTAATTCTTCTACATACTCTCAGAAACCAATGCCCCAAGGGGGCACCTCCCGCATGCCGTAACATTATATACATTCAACTGCAAAGAACACGCAGTATAAATAACGTAAAGAAACGACGCTTGTATAGGAGATATTCCGCGCAAGACGAGAGAGAGAGAACGGAACAAATGAAAAAATGAGGTAACCACCTGGGAATCGAACCCGGATCTTCCGATTGCCGGTCAGACGCGATACCATTACACCATGGAGTGAGGTCCATGGTGTAATGGTATCGCGTCTGACCGGCAATCGGAAGATCCCGGTTCGATTCCCAGGTGGTTACCTCATTTTTTCATTTGTTCCGTTCTCTCTCTCTCGTCTTGCGCGGAATATCTCCTATACAAGCGTCGTTTCTTTACGTTATTTATACTGCGTGTTCTTTGCAGTTGAATGTATATAATGTTACGGCATGCGGGAGGTGCCCCCTTGGGGCATTGGTTTCTGCGAGTATGTAGAAGAATTACGGCATTTGGAAGAGTGAGGTCCATGGTGTAATGGTATCGCGTCTGACCGGCAATCGGAAGATCCCGGGTTCGATTCCCAGGTGGTTACCTCATTTTTTCATTTGTTCCGTTCTCTCTCTCTCGTCTTGCGCGGAATATCTCCTATACAAGCGTCGTTTCTTTACGTTATTTATACTGCGTGTTCTTTGCAGTTGAATGTATATATATATATATAAATAAAAAATAAAATATCTTTTAGCACGTGTCATTTAGGAGTATAATCATTTAGAGAGCCATTGGGGAGCGAAGCTGGAACTGGGAAATAAAAGTAGGGTAATATCGATGTAGAGAAGCTATCAATGGAGAGAAGTGTTGCATTTTGTAGCCGAAATAGTCGACACACTGCCAACCACAGCTCCTGAAACAAAATTACCGAAATAAATTAGTAAAAAGCTAACTGGAAAGAAGGGCAAATTGAGCGTCATGACCAATAGTCCATTAGGAGATGGACCGGAACTGGCAGCCGAACTCTTTAAATAAAAAAAAGTTGCGCTTTCATGAGAAGCTACACTAACTTTTAAGCTTTATACCTTTTACTTAAAGGATGAGTCATTCTAGCACATTTTTTGCTCATAATCGAAGTCCCTGTAAAATTCGTCGCCCGAACGAGTTGGGACGTTCAATAAGAGCATTTGAATACCCGCTTGTTCTTTTTTATTCTATAATATACCTCATTGCTGCAGATGGAATAAGACCCCTTCGTCTGGTTTAACGGAAAGTTCAACATTATAAATAATCAGTCAGGAGGTCCAGAATCTGACAGTTGGCTCAGGCCAACTAACGTGCACCACTGCTCTAATTCCTGCATTGAAACCAGCGTCATCGGAAGTCGAGTTTCCGACCTCAGGGTCTTCACTTCGCTTATAGGGAAATGGTGTTACCTACCGAGCTACGTGCCCTGGCCAAGATTGGCAGTGGATCTTCTCTAATGTAAACTATTTTCTTCCAAGGTTTTACGCTTGACTACAAAATTTTATTTTGTGAAAGATGAAAAATTCATTTTCTTTTCTTTCTGATCTTGAATTTCTCTTACCCATGGTTCCGTTTCTCACTTACCACTTATCATTATTCCACCTCATCCGCAATTTAAGTCATGTAATCCTTCAAATATTCCCAAACCACTTTCCCAAACCAAACTGTCTTCCAAACTACGGGCTTTTACACTGAATTTATTCAACTTACTCTCCACCTTTCTCTCATATTGCCCCCGTAGTTTTTTCTCTTCTATCTTTTCAATCTTTCAACGACGCGTTATCCGCTCTCTTTTCACTATTCCTCAAATACCATAGATTCAACTTTAATTTACGCAGAACGATCGCAAGATGTTGAAGCTCACTACTCAATCCTCTTCCTGATTTTACATCATACCTACATACTTTAACGTTCCTCTCTCAGAAACGCATAATCAATCAAATTTATTTCTTGTCTACCTTCATTCATTCTGTACCACGTTTTGGGAAAATGATCGCCTAGAAAAAATTTCTAAAAAACATTAAAAATAAGTAATTAGTAATAACTGGTTTTTGTATATAATTTTTTAACGCCACCAAAATTAATAAAATATTCAATAAAAACAAATTAATGCTATTTAGATATTTCTTACATTTTTAACCCTTTAGTACCCAGTGTCACTTTACTGATTTTGTTCTGGCTAACACCAGACGATTTTATTCAGTCTTGGAAAAGACCTCGGGTGATAAAGGGTTAACAAATTTGATATGTCTAGTCGAATATTTTCCGAAACTGTAAGTTCTTGCGTTTAAAGATAAAGTTACCCCACGCACAAATCGTCATCAGCACAAAATTCTTTCAAACTTTTTACGATTTCCACTCTCCTTGGCAAATTCCAAATAGCACTAACACTCCACATACTTCCTCCTTTCATCCTTTCTCACTATGACCTGTCCAGTTTCATTTCTTAACTCTCTACAAACTAGCTTTTCACCTGGTCTGTTGCTTCTTCGTAACTAAGTTATTTTATATTCAATGTAAGCGTTCAATATTTACCAGTTATATAATATGAAAATATTTAATATAATATTTAATACCATTTATTAGCCATATTTCAATAATAATTTACTAATTTGATAATTTTCCATATATATAATATATATATATATATATATATATATATACAGGGCGTCCCAAAAAAATGTATACACACTTTAAATACTTATAAAGGCAGTGTTTATTAAAATACATTTCATTTTCAAAATGTAATAGAATCTACAGACATTATTTAATTGTTTTGTCAACGCCTGTTTTCAAACTGACGTCCGTTCTGATCCAGGCACTGCTGATAACGCGAAGCAATGGAATCGCAAACATCACGAAACATTTCGTTTGGTATTTGTGTGCATTCTCGTTCAATGGCTGCTCTCAATTCAGCGATTGTTGCAGGTTTTATAGCGTAGACTTTGTCTTTTAAGTATCCCCATAAAAAAAAGTCTAGTGGTGTGAGGTCTGGTGAACGCGGAGGGTATTCTACGAAACACCTTCGTCCAATCCACATCCACATCGTGCCAAGTACCACTCGCAATACTCCACTCTTCGGTCCGGATCATCTTCATTAATAGCATGGACTAATCTTGGAATGTAACTTTTCCATTGACAGCGCTTCAAAATGCGTTGGACAGACGATTCTGAAATTCCTACCTCACGACTCGCTTGCCGCACAGATTTTCTTGGACTTTGGTGATACGTTTCCAGTACTCTTTCTGGCTTTGTGGGGCTTGTCGATGTCCGTGGTCTTCCGGAACGCTTCTTGTGGACATTCTGAACAGTTCCATCGGCTTCAAACTTATCTCTAATTCGAGTGATGGTAAGTCGCGTTGGTGGATCTGTTTGAAACTCCCTCCTAAACTGTCTTTGCACTTCAACTGCGTTTTCACACTTCCAGTAGCATTTTAGAATGAATTTCCTTTGTTCAAAGCTTAGTCTGACTGCGATTATTAATTCTAATGGGTTTAACTTGGAAAGAAAGAAACATCAATTGAGCTATCAGCTGTTAAAGTGTGTATACATTTTTTTGGGACGCCCTGTATATATACAAAGCATTGCGCACCAATTTATTTGAATTTACATTTTCAATGAAAACGTAATAGTGAAAAGGCAAACTTATTTAATTTTCGTTTGACATTACGAGACGAAGGAAATTAGCAAATTTTTTTTTCTCTCTCTCTCTCTCTCTCCTCTCTCTCTCTCTCTCTATATATATATATATATATATATATATATATATGATACACAGACCGTGCATGGAACAAGGAAATCTAGGAAAATTAAACCCACTATAGTCCGAAAAAGTAATGGTAAATGACAAATACTATAGTTTTTTCTTTTTCAAGATGCTAGCCCGACGTGTGCAACGGGTCACTCATAAAGAGGTCCCAAAAATACAACTTCCCTCACCAGCTATCGGCAAAGCAGATAGGATCCAGCTTTAGGACAGGATCTAGGGTTTAAAGCAGCCCAGCCCAGCTACCTTTAGAACCTCAATATAAGCAAAAGACTCGCTGCCTTCACGTCAGATTGAATACATCAAAGAAAAAAGAGTAACTATTATATTTTTAGCCAAAAACCAGATAGCTGGTGAGGGAAGCTGTATTTTTGGGACCTCTTTACGAGTGACCCGTTGCCCACGTCGGGCTAGCATCATGAAAAAGAAAAAAACTATAGTATTTGTCATTTACCATTACTTATTCGGACTATAGTGGATTTAATTTTCATAGAAGAGTTCCTTGCTCCATGCACGGTCTGTGTGTATCATAAAATACCTCAGAGAACCATTCTGAGCTCATTCCCATCATGAAATGGACATGTTATGTGCCTTGAAAAGTGGACGCTCAATTCTGCCAGTTGAGGTTTAAGTTTTGGTTTTTGGCTAAAAATATATTAGTTATCCCTTTTTCTTTGGTGTATTCAATCTGACGTGAAGGCAGCTAGTCTTTTGCTTATATTGAGGTTCTGAATGTAGCTGGGCTAGGCTGCTTTAAACCCTAGATCCTGTCTCAAAACTGGATCCTATCTGCTTTGCAGATAGCTGGTGAGGGAAGCTGTATTTTTGGGACCTCTTTGCGAGTGACCCGTTGCCGACTTCGGGCTAACATCATGAAAAAGAACTACTCAAAAGAATTTAAGGGTCAAAGGAAATTTTTTGATCATTTTTGTAAGTATGTCTTTTTAAGCCAGATAGGGTTAGAATATCCCCCTTTGGGTTGTCATTTGGACTATAGACATCACGTTATTATGGGACATGCAATCATTGCACTTATCTTTAGAAACTTTTTAAGTTAACCCAGATTTCCTTTTCATAGATTTGAAGCACGAACTTAGTCAGACTAAACTGACAAACTGCCTCGAAACACCCATTGTGACACCTCATGCACCATTTGCACGTGTTTTGCATGAGTGTCATTCCATGCATGCCAATTTTAGCAATAAAAGGGCTGAGCATTTTCCATTCATCATCACTTGAAATTTGAAGATGGTTCGACGACAACTCAGCATCCAAGACAGGGGAAGGGCCATTGGCTGGCTACAAGATGGACAAACTCAGAGAACTGTGGCTCAGCGTCTAAATGTAAGCCAAAGCGTTATCGGCAGACTCTGGCAGAGGTTCAGGACAACTAATGCTGTTCAGAATCGCCCCCGTTCTGGAAGACCCCGATCAACAACAGCACGAGAAGACCGCTTCCTGATGATAACGGCGTTGTGACAGCGCTTTGTGACCGCACGGCATCTTTAGGATCAACTCAGAGCTGCCAGAGGCACCAACGTGTCCGACCAGACCATTAGGAATCGTCTGCGAGACCGAGGTTTGCGATGCCGGCGTCCTGCAGTCCGACCACCGCTACTTAACCGTCACAGAAGGGCTCGCCGAGATTGGTGCAGACGTCATATCCGGTGGAACCGTGGTCAGTGGGCAGAGACAATGTTCACAGATGAGTCACGCTTCTCGCTTCAGTTCAATGATGGCCGGGCTCGTGTTTATCGTCGTCAAGGAGAGAGATCTGCTGATGTCAACGTTGCTCAACGTCTACCATTTGGAGGAGGAAGTGTGATGGTGTGGGCGGGGATATCCATGAACCACAGAACCCCTCTGTACGTCGTCAACGGAAATTTGACTGGTCAGCGTTATCTCAACGAGATTGTTCAACCTCTGGTAATTCCACTTCTGCAGCGGATTGGACCAGGAGCTTGGTTCCAGGACGACAACGCAAGACCTCATCGTGCCAGGGTGGTGACCGACTTCCTGCAGGAGCAGAACGTTCAGCACATGGATTGGCCTGCATATTCACCCGACTTGTCACCCATTGAACATGCGTGAGATGAACTAGGGCGGCGAGTTCGATCACATCACGTCCCTGCCGTCAACCTCCGGCAACTGGCTCAGCGATTAGTCGCAGAATGGCAAGCGATCCCTCAACGTTATTTCCAACGCCTGATGAACAGCATGCGCTAACGTTGTCAAGAATGTGTGAATGCTAACGGTGGCTACACCAGTTACTGAAGCTTCTGCGACTTGTGTGAACATCATTTTGGGGGGTGCATGACTTTTTTTCATCAGGGTAATAAACTAGTGTCTAATCAAAAGATTTGTTTTGTGTTTTCTGTTCTTGAGCCATCAAAGAATTATTTTGTCATTAGTCGTCACCATTTTAGCTCGTTAGCTTATATTTATATGCACAATATTTTTACCCTTAACTTCTTTTGAGTAGTATATATATATATATATATATATATATATATATATATATATATATATAAAGAGAGAGAGAGAGAGTGTGTGTGTGTGTGTGTATGTGTGTGTGCGAATGCATTTTTTCTTAGAAAAGTTCTGGAACTTTGTTATAAATTTCCTATAATCTTTGCCAGTTGTTACCCTACTTTCTGACCATCCCAATTCCCCCCCACCCCAGAAAAGCCTCTATCCTATTCCTAAAATTTTATCATGTAAACCCCCCCCCCCCCTTACCCCAACCACCAATAAATAAATAAATCAATAAAATAAAAATAAAAATAAAAAGATATCGGAACGCCATTCCGGCTCATTCCGCCAGAAAAAAACATATATATATATAATATATATATGATGTAAACTCACAAAAAAAAGGAAAAATGATTCCAAGGCCTTTCGTATATTCAGAAGAGCACCTCGTCAGGGAATGATGTCAGGGTATGAACTTCTGAATATATATATATATATATATATATATATATATATATATATACAGGGTGGGCCGTAAGTTTCCATACATAGGAAAAATTAAACGTTTGTTTTTATGTTTCAGATACCCTAAGAATATGCGTTTGACGTAAGATCTTGTTTACTGATGAAGCAAATTTTTACGTCAATGGAGAGGTTAATCGGCAAAACATACGTTATTGGAGTAATGCTAACCCTAACTGGCTGAGTCCGACGAAGATGCAAGGTGCCGGTAAAGTGATGGTGTGGGCCGGGATATGGGGTGACAGAATTATTGGACCAATTTTTGTCAGTGGAAATCTTAATGCCGAAAGGTATCTTAACATGTTGCAAGAAGAGATTTTCCCATCCCTGCTAAACGAGGAAGGTAACTTCCCAGTTTACTTCCAGCAAGATGGAGCTCCACCTCATTATGGTCTTCACGTGCGTCGGTATTTGGATCAGCAGTTTCCGGATGCTTGGATTGGTCGGCGTGGTCCTGTGGAGTGGCCTCCCAGATCCCCAGATCTCACCCCCCTTGATTTCTATCTTTGGGGGCACTTGAAGGCCATGGTGTATCAGGAAAAGATACGAGACATAAATCATCTAAAGGAACGTATCACCAACGCCATTACAAGCATAACGTCAACTGTGCTAATGCGTGTTCATCAACAGTGGGGAACACGTATTGAAATGTGTTTTCAAAACAATGGCAACCATGTAGAGCATATTATATAAATAAAAATGGTTGTCCATAAAAAAATGTTTATTTTTCCTATGTATGGAAACTTACGGCCCACCCGGTATATATATATATATATATAAATACCGTGGCGTTCAAAAGTCTGCGTCCACCTTATAATCATCGAATTTATTGTAAATTGTACAAATATATATGATAATTACGACAAAATTTGATTTTTTTTATTGTTACATCATTTTCTTCTAAATGTAATTATTATAAATTAGTAAAGAAATTAACAATTTAATGGCATAATCTTATTAATAATCGATATGACCTCCTTTTGCTTTAATGACAGCTTCCACTCTGTGAGGCAAAGATTCGACAAGTTTCTGGATAACATCTTGTGCTATGCCGTTCCAGCATTCTTCTACATTCTCCCAGAGAGAATCAAGAGAAGTTATATTCTTTTTAGCTTTCAGACTCTTCAAATGGTCCCAAAGATGCTCTATTGGATTGAGATCAGTACTTTCTGGAGGAAACTTCATAATTTGTAGAACACCTTCATCTTTTTTTCTTGTTGAGATAGTTCATGCAAAGGTTAGAAGTGTGCTTTAGGTCGTCATCTTGCCGGAAAATGAATCCTTCACCATAAAGCCTCAATCCTGATGGTATTGTGGTACTTCTCTTTTGTGAGAGTGTAAATGATTCTGTGAAGATCTCCAACTTCAGAATAACTGAAATAACCCCAAACATGAATGTTGCCTCCACCATGTTCTACTGAATGTTTTATGCAGCGATCTATCAGTTTTTCGTTGGTTCTGCGTCTAACATAAATTCTTCTATAAGACCTAAAAAGTTCCACTTTTGATTCATCAGTAAAAAGAACTTTTTTCCAGTCGTCTACAGTAAAATTTCGATATTCTCTTGCCCACTCCAATGTTTTAGCCTTATTTTGTTTCCTCAGTAGTGGTTTGGACACAGCACCTCTGCCATGGAGACCAGCTTTTATCAGTCTTCTTTTTAAGTACTTGTACTTATTGGAGAGTCCCGTTGTTCATTCAGCTGTGCCTGAATCTGTGCAGCTGTGGCTTTTCTGTCACGCAGTGATTTAATCTTGATGTAATGATCCTCAGAATCAGTAGTCACATTAGGTCTGCCAGATCTTGTCTTTGAAGAGCACGATCCAGATTCTTTATATCTGCTTACAGTTCTTTGGACGGCCCCCTTTTGAAACGTTAATTTTTGCCGAGATCTGGCGTTAGGACATTCCCTCTCTTGAAAGGGCAATTATTTTTCCTCTCTGGGATAAACTTAGTTCCTTAGACATTTCAATTACGGCCTGTAAATAGAGAATAGAGAAAATGATTAATTATTTTTTAATCAAATGGCTACAATGTCATTGACTAATTGGTTTTATCAGTTATAATAGACCAGTTGTTAAAATTACTGTATGAATACACTATTTTGAGGATTAATAACATTTGGCTATGGCCTGTCACCAATACCTGGTTAAAATCGGTTATTATCCTGCAAAGAAAAAAACGTAACAGGACCAACAGGGACCATTTTCATTAATGTGGCCTTTCTTATGAAATAAAAGCTACATTACTTACACATGTAGTACAATATATGAAATACCATTTCTTGTAAAACAAAATACCTTAATATAGTGGACATACTTTCTCAGAGCTGTATTATTTTATAGAAATTGTCTAAATCTGAGGTCGACGCAGACTTTTGAACGCCACTATATATATATATATATTTTTTTTTTAATTAGGGTTGTTTAACCTCCTTCGCAACATCTAAGGTCATATGACGGAGGGGACCTACAGCTTTACGTGGGATCCGAACCACGGGTCGCTGCATAATCTGGGCGCGGAGGATAGTCTCCCATCCAACTACTACCCAGACCCAATGTCGCTTAACTTCGCTGATTGAAGAGTAGGGCGGCTCGTTTTTACACTTTTTTCGATATTTGATTGGGGGTAGTGCGGAAAAGTTGCGATTTGGAGAGAAAATAAAGTGTGTAAAATTTTTTTTATCTACGTCAATACCTTCCGGTGGCGGCGAGTCCTTAAAAATCGAAAAATAGGCCTAACGGGGTAGATTGGAAAATGGTTTTAAAGACTTACAAAATAAACAATAAAAATTTCAGCACAATCTGTTAATAACTTCCGGTGGCGTCTTAGCCGTTAAAATATCCAAAATATTGATTTAAAGCAAGTTTTAACAAGATGTTATACAAATGTTAATTCCGGTATATTTCTGTGCAAACAACCCTGAGAACACTATTATAGGCTTGAATAAATTAATAGCAGTCATTGAACAATGAACATTATATAAAAATTATATAAAATTATATAAAATTTTTATGTGTTTTTTGGCCTATTTTTCGATTTTTAAGGACTCGCCGCCACCGGAAGGTATTGACGTAGATCAAAAATATTTTACACACTTTATTTTCTCTCCAAATCGCAACTTTTCCGCACTACCCCCAATCAAATATCGAAAAAAGTGTAAAAACGAGCCGCCCTATTGAAGAGGTTAGGTTATAGTTGAAGACAACTCTCCCACAATATGGCTTAAACGAGAAATTAACTACTTAATAAACGGGAATCATTCTAATGAATAAAACTTTGGATTCAAGCATAAATTTCGTATACAAACACAGCAATATATACTAAATTAATTTTGAAATTTACTCACGTTTATCTTCTTTTATTTTATTTGTGTTCAGTGAGGGAATGTTTTTTAATAGAAATGTTTTTTAAGTGGAAATGTTTTATTCATAAGAGAAGGGAAGAGAGAAGAGCAGAAAGGATAGCTGAAGAGGGAGAATAAGAATAAGAATAAGAAGATAATAAGAAGAGAATAAAAAGAAAGAATAAGAATAAGAGAAGACAGGTAAGTATTGACCAATACGAAGTTGCACGCATAGGAAAGTAAATGAAGAAAGGGAGAAAAAGAGACGGTGTTTGAAATGTTTACATAGACGGTGTTTGAAATATTTACAAAAACACACACACACACACACACACACACACACACACACACACACTACAAATAGAAACATAAATAAAATATAAATAAAAATTCGGTTGCTACACAACTACAAACTAACAATGACCCCACAACATCTCGTCTAGGTTAGCTCAAGAAACCCTTTAAGTTAAACCGAGATAGACAGATAGACAAAGGCAGATATCGGCAACCGATGATGAATATACTAAGCAAAATATGAGGAATATTCTTAAAAGTCGGAAAACATAAAAATGTGGCGTATTGCCACAGTATGTAAATTTTGAGGAATATTCCATTCTCTCTTTCTCTTCTTACGCTGATTTTATATATATACAGGGTGTCCCATAAATTCAGTCTGACAGGAAAATTTATTTTAAATTAAATTTACAGAAGTAATAGATTAGAACTAAAACAAATGTTCAAAATGAGGTCTTGTTTTGGGACTTTTTTTTGTTGCAGGTAGAATAACACGCAATGGCTAATATAGAAGTGAGTTACACTCGTGAAGAAAAGTCTGACATCGTGTGTGTGTGTATATATATATACAGGGTGTTTCAGGAGGAAAGGTCAATACTTCGGGAGGTGATAGTATCGGTCATTGTGAGAAAAAAAGTTCATATGAACATGTGTCTAATTCTGAATGGTTACTGAGATAGAGCTGTTTGAATCTACAAATACAAAAGCATTGTTAATGGTAATCAAGAAAGGGAAACCAATTACTGTTTCTAACATTTAATGTTTAAACATTGGCATTTTGAATGGTATCAGATACAGAAATGACAAATTTGTTACAGTTTACAATACGTTTTCGAAAATCCCACCGTCAACCTCAATGCACTTTGCAACTCGTGTGCGAAGATCGCGTGTTGTTCGTCTGAGTTGATCTTGACGTTCCTTTATGCGGGCAGCAGCAGCATCCAAAATGCGCGCGAGCAATTCGTCTCGTGTAACACCTTCCTTTTGTAAACTTGACTTTTCATCCACCCCCACAAACAATAATCTAACGGAGAGAGGTCTGGAGACCTTGGTGGCCATTGAATGGGACCACCGCGGCCGATCCATCGACCAGGGAAAGTTTGATTTAGGTATTGCATCACCAGACGGGTAGAATGTGGAGGAGCTCCGTCATGCTGAAAGTACATACCAGCGCGTGTAGCCAAAGGAACATCCTCCAATAGTCCTGGCAATTCATTTTGCAGAAATTCTAAGTAATTTTGTCCTGTAAGACGATTCTCTAAAGTAACAGGGCCAATCAGCTGATCATCGCTGATACTGCACCACACATTGGCAGAGAAGCGATGTTGAAAATTTGTTTCCACAGTGGCATTTGGATTTTCGTCTGACCACCGATGAGAGTTACGGGTGTTGTTGATATCGTCACGGGTGAAAGTAGCTTCATCGGTGAACAGTATTAATCGAAGCAATCGGCGATTAGCATTTACCCAGTGACAAAATTCCAGTCGCATGGCAGCGTCTTCTGGTTGAAGGTGTTGTACACGCTGTACATGATATGTATGCAAGCCTTACTCACGTAATGTTCGCCATATTCTTGTGTGTGGTACACTGAGATGTGTAGAAATTCTTCGTGAGCTAATAGTAGGACTACGACTACACTCTACCATCTGAAGAATGTTTTCCACTTCATCCACATCTTGTTGACCTTCACGTTCAGATGAAACATGAGCGCCTGGAAGTGTATCAATCTCACGCAATGTGTTGAAAACCCTGGTAAACACTCTTCGATCCGGAATTCTGCGGTTCGGAAACCGTTGACGGTATTCTGCAAAAGCAGCTGTTGCACTTCCATCGCAAAAACCGTAGACATACACCATATCTGCATATTCGGCATGTGTGAAGGTGTGTGGCATTCTTAACACTGCTTCAAACACCAAACACTGTCACTCACAACAGTCAGCTGTCGATTGGCTTATGTTACATGCTTACATTTCAGCTTACATGGTTCAAGGTTATAGGGGAGGGAAGGGGGAGGAAGAGCTGCGCGCGCATCAGATTCAAACAGCTCTATCTCCGTAACCATTCAGAATTAGACACATGTTCATATGAACTTTTTTCTCACAATGACCGATACTATCACCTCCCGAAGTATTGACCTTTCCTCCTGAAACACCCTGTGTGTATATGTGTGTATATATATATATGTGTGTGTGTGTGTGTGTGTGCGTGTGTGTGTGTTTTGCAGGTCTGTCCTGAAATTATCATTTCAGTATTTAACAATTAAAAATGACGATTGCTCTTTTGTTATGTTTTGATTTTAGTCAGCTTTAACTATAATTAGAAGCACAGAAAGAAATACTTCCTTATATTTGCTCTGATGATACGAAAATTACATATTTTTGGATCTTTCGGTAAAAAGTTTTAATAATAATTATTAAAGTTTAATAGAAAAATGAAAAGTGAGAGAAGTTTAATATTTTTTAAAGGCAACAAAGTCTGGAATATTTTCCATTGGTTTATAATAAGCGAAAATATATATTTTTTTTCCAGCAAAAACTTCAAATGCGCTTTCCAAAGTTTAATGAATAAAAGCTTCTTATATAGAATTTCCATCCCTGAAATCTAGACTTTCTTAGCATCCGAATTTCTTTAAAGTTTGGATAAATTTTTACCTTCCTGAAACAACAATATGAACTTATTTTTACTCTTTTATACTATTTATTTTACGCTATTTTACCCTTTAGAAAGCCAGTTATAATGATTTCCTGATACCATACTATTTCCTATGAGACCATACGATTTCCTATGAGACCATACGATCTCCTTGTATGGTATTCTTATCTTATCCAGATAAGATAAGAATACCATACGATGTCGTATTTCAGCTTTGTTCAGTATAAGTTATTTCGATATGATAATTACTATCTTTTATTTCAAAAACACTTATGAAAATATGAATAGAACCTCCCATCAATATTATTATCATTATTATTATCATGATCATTATCAATATACAGTAAATACATAATAATAAACTATTATTATAGGTATAGTCACCTTCACAAATAAAACTAAAATTTTAGAGACCAAAGTTTAACCTTCAAGGACTTCATATACTCAAATCTTAATTCATCGTGAAATACTGATTCGGAATACACACACACACACACACACACAGACACAACTGTCAAATCCGAATTCAAAGACAATAAAGAATAAAAAAGGAATCATCGATTTTTATCCCAGTTTCATTTTCCGGTCAAGCAAATTCAATCCCTGAAGTAATTGCAGTTGTACACTGGAATTATGAAGCTGTTCACTTTGAACTCTTGATAAAAAATAAATAAAGGTTATTTTAACCCATAAAAAAAAAAGAAATTCAAAATTTTAATGTTAAATTTAACCGTCGAAATGTTTATTTCAATAAACTGAAAATTAACAAAGGAATCAATTGCTTTTTATATAATTTTTAATTTACAAAAGAATGTGTATAATGTTGAGGGCTTCTTTGTTTCTTACCGTGTATATGCAGCAAAATGCATTACTGTACGTCATAATCTAGTCTTAATTACATATTGTTCGCAATTTCCATTTCAACGAATTACAAAATAACGAATATTAACACTAAAATATTTAAACATTCAAGCAATTGCTTTTTTTTTAATTTAGTCACCGTTCGGATAAAAGCTATTAACCTTTATAAATACTGTATAATACTGTATATTCGTGAATGGAAGTCTAAATTTTATTTTTCCCTTCATTAACTTTCGGCTATATATATATATATATATATATATATATATATATTATATATATATATATATATACAGGCCCGGATTTAGCTATAGGCGAACTAGGCGATCGCCTAGGGCCTCGCGCCAAAGGGGGCCTCGCTCAAGCCGTTTTGCGCGTTCTGTTCAAGTGATATTAATGATTTAGAACTCTATGAAGAACTTAAAGTACTTTGCAGGTTTATCCTGAGAAAACAGATCTCGGAAATGCCCTTGTTTATATAGTGCAAAAACAACTAGGTGAGATTTATCCTAATGTTTATGTTGCACTTCGAATAGTATTAACCATCCCAGTTACTGTTGCTTCGGCTGAAAGAAGTTTCTCGCGTCTCAAACTTATTAAAACATATTTGCGTTCCACCATGTCTCAAGCGAGATTGCAATCATTAGCTATGTTATCAATAGGAAACGATATAACAAATTCATTAGATTATTCTCAATTAATTGAAGAGTTTAGCTCGAAGAAAAGTAGAAAAGCATTGCTGTAATATTGAAGGAGCATCTGAACCAAATATTAAAGCATTAATATTTAGCCTGATAAGTCGATCGCTCACTTTTATAAAAAATGAAATGTCAACATCTCTTATACATCACATATGAAAAACGTTTGTATACTATGGAAAGTCATTACCTATAATATTATATAAATCTTAGAAATCATTGTCTTATATTTTCGATACAAATCTTGATTCATATTATAATTTATACTTGTTTGTATGGTTTATTTATATTTCTTATACAATTTCCATGCGTGATTATTTTGGTTTGGTTTAATTTTTAAGTGCTGGCATAGTTCTGTCTATGCGGGATTCTAATATTGCTGGTATAGTACCGATAATTAAGTCCATATTTTCATATACAGGGTGTACATAAAGTCAGGATCTATTTTTGTGAAGCACTTGGAAATTATATGGATTCAATCATAAAATGATAAAGTGGTAACATTTATTAAATAATTAAGAGTAGGATACGACGTGACGCCCATCAGTATCCTTGCGCAGCTCAAATCGTTCCGCAGCATTTCTAAACACGTTCTGGAGCATTTGCGGGGTTATGTTATCTGCAGCAGTTCGTAGTGTACGTAAGTTTTCAAGACTCGTAATCTTCGTCTGATAGACGTGCGATTTGATAAAGCCCCATGCAAAGAAATCTAAAGGGGTTAAATCTGGTGATCTCGCTGGCCAAGGTCTGTTGCTTCCGCGTCCGATCCAGCGATTTGGAAAACGTCCATTTAGATAATCCTGAACAATTTTGGCATAGTGACAAGGAGCACCATCATGTTGATAGACGACGGTACTAACAATCCTATCCCCGTCTTCTATCAACATGATGGTGCTCCTTGTCACTATGCCAAAATTGTTCAGGATTATCTAAATGGACGTTTTCCAAATCGCTGGATCGGACGCGGGAGCAACAGACCTTGGCCAGCGAGATCACCAGATTTAACCCCTTTAGATTTCTTTGCATGGGGCTTTATCAAATCGCACGTCTATCAGACGAAGATTACGAGTCTTGAAAACTTACGTACACGTATACGAACTGCTGCAGATAACATAACCTCGCAAATGCTCCAGAATGTGTTTAGAAATGCTGCGGAACGATTTGAGCTGTGCAGGGATACTGATGGCCGTAGGGCGGATCGAAAATGAGGTTTTTAAACTTTCTTTCGAAATTCAAATATGGCTAGTGCGGACAATATGTGGGTGCTATAGATAATGACTGTGCATAAATATTAGTCCTGCGAAATTATATCTTCAGGTGCCACAAAGCCGTCGAATAAAGTGAAATATAATGATTTTCTTATATTCTGCATTAGTACAATAACTGAAACTTACTTGTTATTATTATATATTAAGTGTTCCAATTACCAAAATAGTTACTGAATTACGCAGCTCTTAGTTTATTTAGATCAATGTTCTTTTGATTAATGATCTAAATAATCCAGAACTCACCACGAGGAGGTGGCTGCGTGTCGAGCTCCACCCATGCCCTCCCAACCACCCATCCTTGCGCATGTTTTTTTCTATTAACGTTTTATTTAAACTTTATATTCAGCTTTACTTTCGAATGATGGCATTTTTTTACGTGACTGAAGTGTTGATCTTATGAAGCCATCTCGCGCGTTCAATCCAAATACTTTTGATGATGCTTCAGTCACTAATTTTACCATTCTTTCTACTACTTGTGTATGACAAGGGAATTTCTCGAATGGAGGGGTACTCTTGTTTTCTATGAATTCTTCAATCTCATTTTCTGTCAGGTGTCTTGTCACAGGTGGTTCAGTGACAATGCATTTTTGCCAATTAATTAAATCTGTATAATCAGTAGCTTCAAATTGAATAACAGGTACTGTGAAACGCCTCACAACTTTTTCCTTGTTTGTTTGCCTTGCTTTCTTTATTCGCCTCCACGCTAATTCTCTTATGGCGCTGCGGTCATCATGAATCATTGATGCTAGAATATTTTCTGGATTTGCAAAAAATGCATTTCTTTGTATGACAGGGTTTACAATATCCTTTACTTCGTCATTCAGTGTTCTTGTTAGTTCAATAGTTTTGAAAACATGTTTTGAGCCATTGACAAAAGACGTACTTTGCTTAATAGAAAACCACATTGGGATGTAGACCTTCATTATAAAAGAAGCAATGTTCATGAGGTTCTCAGATGGACTTACAGTTGAAACGTATAGACGAAGCAAACGATTTGCTGTAGTCAGCCATCGTGAATGTGCCATTTTGCCTGGACTACGATGAGCAAGATCTGGAGAGCAATATCCCTTTGTTATGGCCTGATGAATATCAATTAGATATTTTTGGTCGGTGCTAAGATCTTCACAGTCTACAGTTGGTTCCTCAGCATCAATCCTTTCAAACTCGACAATAGGAAGACTCTCACAGTTCTCTAATTCCCTGCCAATAGGACCGGTGAATCCGCGGGGGCCAGATGTTTTTCCATCCAGCTTTGCAACTAAATGGCGTAATGGCAATTCATTGGCATGGAGCTGGCACACTAAATGTTGAACTGGCTTCTTCAGCTTCAATTCTATAAGCCTTATAACGCCTCCCTTTTCTCCAGTGTTGACTGCTGCACCATCGCATCCAATGGCACAAGGTTTTCCAGGTTCATGTCATTATTTCCAATATACTCAAACATGCCTTTACATATTTCTTCAGCTGATCCAGAATTCACAGAATAATGGCCCAAATAATCTGAACCAGGTTCTCTCACTAAAGTGATATGTTCTTCTGTTACCTTCTTCTGATATACTTTGCACTCTTTTTTTTCTTGGAAGAGTGTAGAATCTTTTCGACCATCAAAATAGATTCCTCTGATTGGGACCTGATTTTGATCTTTCATAATTTCTGATCTCTTCTTTTGTCTTTCTCTTCTGATTTTACTCCTATCCACTACTTCAGATGTATTGTCAATAGAAACTTCTCCAATAGCTTGCAATACTGCACTAACAATGAATGCTGCAGCTCGATCTGAAACTGCAGTCCTGTCACAAGCAGTAGCCACTGAAGGTAGATTTGTAGTTTTCCTTTTCTTGAATAATTGTTCTTCAGGTTGTTCGAGCTTTCTCTTCGAGCTAACTGGCTCTGGAAATGTATCGTCTGATATTTCGCCAGATTCACTTTCACTATTTGATGTCGATGATGATAATTCAACATTTGTACCCTGCAATTTCTCCTGTGAAGATTCTTTGGTGAGCCTCACAGCTTCTTTTTGCTTTCTTAGCAACGTAGATGCTTTTTTCTTTGAGAGTGTAATATCTACTCTATCAATAAACAGTTTTCTTTCACTCCTTTGATCTAAGAGGAACGTCACTTCTTCCTTTGGAACCGTTTTTTCTTTGGGACAAGAACATTGTGTTAGTACTTTGCACTTGCACGCTGCAATGTCAAAAAGTTTCGTGTGTGCTTCTTTTTGAACATATCAATCTTTGCTTTGTAAGCTTCAGAATTTTTTCTGCTTTGGTATGGCTTCATAATGACACGATACTTTTCGTGGTAGCTTCTGAACATTGTTTCAATTCGCCTGTCTGACAGAATTGGGACGGAAGCACTTTCCCAAATTGTTTTCAATTTATCAACAACTTGTTCTAATATTTGAGATATTGAAGGATCTTTATTAGTATTCTGTTTCAAATCGTTTCTTACAAACAAGTAATATTTAAAAACTCCTTCGTATGTAGGAAGATTCCTGTGCCACAAATCTTCCCCCATACCAAACATGGGGCACTCAGTTGAGGCCCTGGTTGATTTTGCACAAACTCGAGACATTTTGAAAGTATACAAATCTGAAAAAGAAAGAGCTAATATCAATTATACGTTAATTTCAGTTAATAGTACATGGCAAACTTAGGGCAACACAATACAGAAATGCAAAATATATAAGAAATATAGTTTAGACTATCTGAGTAACGCCAACAACAGAACACCCACCTGCTACGAGAGCGACAGCTACACTGAACCGAGGTACTCACGTGACAGATGAGTGAGCTGACTATAGAAAACTGTTTTTAGAGAATAGAAACTTTTTTAAAGGTTGACTGAGCTATTTTTATACAAGTGTGAATAAATTCTTGTCTATTGTGCATCGTGGACTCTTCTGTAATTATTGGTTAAAATCTGTTTTTTTCAATTTTTTTCAATATTGAAGGTCATTGTGGCACCTGAAGATATTAATGTTATGATTTTAAATTTATACCAGCTTATTTCCTCACTACTCCACATATTTTCCACACTAGCCAATTTGAAAATTCGAAAAATGAGTTTTTCACTCCGCCCTACTGATGGGTGTCACGTCGAATCCTACTCTTAATTATTTAATAAATGTTACCACTTTATCATTTTATGATTGAATTCCATATAATTTCCAAGTGCTTCACAAAAATAGATCCTGACTTTATGTACACCCTGTACAATAGGCCTAGGGCCTCGCAATTTCTAGATCTGCCTAGGGCCTCGCAACTTCTAGATCCGGCCCTGTATATATATATATATATATATACATACTTTGTATATACTTTTTTTAAACTGCAGGAAAAATGGAAAACTCCACTCCGAGTACTTTCGAGTTTATTTCAACTCCGCTTCAGGGAAATTGAAGAGTTGTTATAAACTCGAAAGTAGTTGGAGTGCAAGCTTCAACTTATTTTAATATATATATATATATATATATATATATATAAATATATATATATATATATATATATATATATATATATATATATATTCGGTGGTGTAGTGGTTAGTGTCGCTGAATACGAATCCATCGGCCCGGGATTCAACACCCGGTGACGGCAGCCGGCGCGTAACAAAACGCAGCTGTTCATCCTTCCGCACAATAAAGAAAGTGGTTGGTAGATAAATGTGCACCCTGGGTGGCCTAGTGGTTAAGACGCTGGGCTGCTGGTGGTGCGTGGTTCGGATTCCATGTTAAAATGTAGGTCTAAGGCGGAGTGAAAAGCTTGACCTTCGTTAGAATGAAAAATTCGGGCGGAAGCTGACCAAAGGTTAACCAAAGGTGTATATTTATATATATTTTTTTTTATGCAGGAGCGAGGGGCCAAGGGCGAACGCCAGCAAAAACGCGGCCCCATTAGAAGAAGAAAGCCAAAATCAAGGTCTAGGGTTTTCGAGATGCCTAGACACTGCGTTTGAAAGATGGGAAGTCACAAACAGCAGGAAATATGGATTGAGGAAGATTGTTCCAGAGTTGATCAGTTGAGCAGATGAAAGATTGAAAATACCGATGAACCCTAACACCAGTTAGAGAGTTCAGAAGAGCAGGGTCCGTTATAATAGCAATAATAAAGAGAGAATGAGGCAACATTGCGGCGAAGACAGAGAGATTAAAGACAATCAGTAAGAGGCAGGGAACTGATGAGAAGAAAAACCTTTGATTCCACCCCATAAATGAGCCACCCCATACATGTGAAACATACTCTATACAGGGGCGGACAAGACCCCTGTACAGAGAAAACAACTGAGTGGGGATGAAGAAACCACGGAGGCGATACAGCACACTTAACCTATTAGAAGCTGTTTTGGAAAAAGAATATCTGTGATCTTTCCAGGAAAGACTACGAGATAAGGAAACGCCAAGAATACCCTATCAGTTAAGATTGATAGGGTATGTCAGTTTTAGTAAAGTCAACAATTCAAAAACTACTAATGCTCAAATGATGTCATAGTATGTAGCAAACTTAGAAATATCTTTAGTGTTGTTTATAAAAGCCATTTACCATTTATATTTGACCATAAAGGTTTGAAATATAACCTAAATATGACTGTAGCATCGTATATCAATGTGCCATTGATATGTGTGGTCAACTTTGGTTATTTTTGGTGTGCAGTATGGTTTCTAAGTTTCACATAGTCACAAATGCTGGAGTTTTGATTGTGAATGCGTGTTTTCCCTCTTTTTTGACAATTTTGATTACTTCGTAATGTAAATATTGTGTAATTCAAATTATTCGAAATTTTATGTGTGACCCAAACTTTCTGTATATTTTGATATGATAGATATATGAAATTGTCATTACTTTGAATAATTAAGACTTGTACCTATAACAACACAACCTTTTATCTGAGCTTATAGGAAGATATTAAGAATTTCAATTAACTTAATTTTATGCAATCACAATCAGTAGGCCTATGCAAATTTTAATGACATTTCTTTTGTTCACAGGTCCACAGGATGAGTCAGAAAGAAATCAGAACCCGAAGCAAATCAAGTTGTCACCTAAGTCATTTGGTGGGGACTAGGAGGGAACTTCCCCCTGCTGAGCTGCCCACAGCGAGAGATCTGCTGAGGTATGGTTTGTTCAGGAGAGAGATGAGTGAGGAAGACAGGAGGAATTACCCAGTTATAGACCTGATTAACAACGGCATTGTTCCAGGGCTACTGGCTCAGTGGAGAAAGGCCAACGCTCTATTCACAAGACCTGTGAAGGCACTGTGGGGTGAGACAGTGAAGGTGTCCATTGGCAATGTGAAGCTAGAGGTCAAAGATAGGTTCATGATGAAACTGGACAAATTGGTGGACATCCTGACCTGTCACTGCAGCTACAGAAGCGAGCAGAAGATACCAGTGCAGGAGCTTGCCTTCATTAAAGGTCGGAGAGGGTGGGGAGTGTGGGGGCACACCAGATGGGTCTAGCTGATCACCCTGAGACCAGGAGACAGGAAACAGTGCTGCAGAGACAGGAGCAGAGAAGGGAGACCGAGGAGAAGAGGAGGAGGAAGCCAGATGAGTCAGCCAAGAAAGTTGAGGAGTTGAGGGAGGAGTCACTGCTGGAGATGGAGTTGGAGGAGGCTGCAGATATACTGGAGGAGGCAGGGAGGAGAGAGGAGGACGAAGACTTCATATCAGAGGCTGCGACAACTTCTCCCTTGCCTGTGGCTAAGAAGAAGAAATACAACACTGAAGATATCACCAACATAGCTCTGGCTAGCTTGAGACATCACACTGGGCTGAGAGAGAGTGCAGAGATTGCGACTGCTGCCTGGAGTGATGCTGGTCTTATCACAGAGTTTGCCACAGCACTGGTGATTGACCACAACAAGGTGAGGAGGGCTCAGGAGAGACTGACTAAGGAGCTGGTCAAGAAGTTTGATGAAGAGATTAGGGAAAATGGCATCACCTGTATCTTCTTTGATGGGAAAAGAGATGACACCAAAGTGATGATGGAAGCTGAGGGCAGTGACAGGTGGGGCAGGTGACAGGTGGGAAATATTTGTGGCATTTTGTACCAGAGGAAGCTGCAGAGGAGAGAAGTCACGCTGAGGTCATTGCTGATCATCTGGTGAACTAGCTAAGAAAGAGAGGAGCAGACCAGACCCTTTTGGCCATAGGAGGTGACAGTACTAATGTGAATACTGGCTGGGTGGGAGGAGTAATGTATTATGTGGAAGCCAAGCTTAGCAGGAAGTTGGTGTGGATTGTCTGTGACTTGCACACTGGGGAGCTGAGTCTCAAATACCTGGTGACTGCACTGGATGGCAAGACATTGAGCAACAACAAGTGGTTTGGACCCCTAGGGAAGATGTTAAACACTGCCACTGAGCTCGAGATCAACCCAAACTCCAAGAGGATCACTGTTGGTCCTCCTTTACCCCATCTTAGTCAGGAGGTAGTCAAGGACCTCAGCACAGACCAATCATATGGCTACAGAATCATCACTGCCATCAGATCGGGAGAGGTACCTCAGAGTCTTGCTCTCCTGGAGATTGGGCCAGTCTGTCACAGTAGGTGGCTCACCACGGCTCTAAGGTTCTGCAGATTGTGAATTTCCAAACATGGGCTGAAGGGTAGGACCCTGAAGAATTTGAGGATAATTGTGGAATTCATAGTGGGAGTCTACATGCCAAACTGGTTCAACATTAAGTTAAATCACAGCTGGGTGGAGGGTCCCGGGCATGTACTGCACTAGCTGCACCTGCTCAGAAGTCAGAAGAAGGAGGTGATAGGAATAGTGATGCCTACAGTGAAGAGATCAGCCTGGTATGCATACTCTGAGGCTCTGCTCCAGGCCATGCTGTGCAGTGAGGTGGAGGAGGAGAGGAGGGAGGCAGGGAAGAGGATACTGGAGATGAGGACACACAAGTAGGAGACTGCAGTGTCAGACCCAGGAAGACTCTTGATATCAACCCAGATGCCACCAAACTCTCGGAGCTTATTGACTGGAACTCTGGCGTGACTGAGCCTCCTCTAACCTGCTCCCTCACCACTGCTGCAATCAAGGAGTTTCTGGATAGACCAGTGGAAGTTCCTGCATGGCCCTCACACACACAGTCAGTAGAGAGGTGTGTAAGGATGACAACTGAAGCAGCACAACATGTTTACTCACAAGAGAGGAGGGAGGCGTACATCAGTGGCCAGGTGTCCAGTAGGGAGCTCATGTCCAGGAACACGAGCAAGGCAGACATGGCATCCTTGGCAAAGTTCAAGAAACCTATCTATATTTCTAAGTTTTAATATTGAAATACAATCAAAATGTCTTTAATTGTATGTAATGTATGTAAAATGTAGTTATATACAATAAAAAAAAATACTTGCAAAAATTGGTGATTTTTCGTAAACTTCAACTTGAAATATAAGTAGCTAGGAGTAGTCAAATATGGATTTTAAAGCCATATTTCGATTTAGCACATACAAATGCATCATTTGGTCACTAGTAGTCTTTGAAAATCTAAAGTTTTCACTTTGCTCCCTAAAATTGACACACCAATGGATTGAGTTGTGTATTGTTGAAGGAAATGAGATAGTTGTGTGGAAGATTGTGATGAGTGGACAGATGGAGGAACTGAGTTTTTGAGTCATTGAAAACCACAAGGTTTTCCCTACCTCAATTAGATAAAGCAGAAAGATCGGAGGTCAGGTGGTTCCATAGCCGTCCTACGTGAATCATGGAGTGACTGTTGAGAGGGACGCTTTGGGAAGCAGGTGGAGAAGTGGATAGTGGAATCATCAGCATAGGAGTGATTAGGACAGGAAGTGCGAATTAAAAGATTATTAATAAATAAAAGGAAAAGATTGGGTGACAGGACAGAACCCTGAGAAACACCACTGTTGATAGCTTTAGAAGAACAGTGGCCATATACAACCGCAGCTATAGATCGGCCAGAAAGGAAATTTGAGATGAAAGCACAGCTAGAAGGATAGAAACCGAAGGAGGGCAGTTTGGAAATTAAAGAGTTGTGCCAGACTCTATCAAAGCTTTTGATATATATAGCGCAATAGCTAAAGTTTCACCGAAATCCCGAAAGAAGGATGACCAACTGACAGAGAGATATGCAAGAAGATCGCCAGTAGAGCGTTCCTTGGGAACCCCTAATGACAAACTAAAAGAAGATTGTGAGAAGAGAGATGTTTATGAATCTTCCTATTAAGGATAGACTCCAAAACTAGAAAGGCAAGAAACCAAAGCAACTGGACGATAGTTGGAGGGTTGAGAGCGGTCACCCTTCTTTGGGAGAGGCTGAATGAAAGCAAACTCCCAGCTAGAGGGAAAAACACCAGATGAGAGACAAAGACGAAAGAGTTTGCCTTGGCAGGGTGTCAGCACTGAAGCACAGTTCTTAAGAACAACAGGAGGAACACCACCAGGACCGTACGTTTTCCTAAAGTTGATCCCAGATAGGGCAGAAAGAACATCCTTGGAAGATATTTTAATTTCAGACATAATAAAGTCAGAGGAAGGTGGAGATGGAGGAACAGCACCAGACTCGTCCATGGTTGAGTTGGAAGCGAAAGTTTAAGCGAAAAGTTCAGCTTTGTCAGGAGAAGAGACAACAATTGAGCGATCGGAATTGAAAAGAGGAGGGAAAGAAGAGGAAGTAAAGTTGGTGAAGAGGTTCTTAGCCAAATACTAGATAGAGCGAGAAGAATTTGAATTTGATAGGTTTTCACATTTTTGTCGGACGAAGGAATTTTTGGCGAGTCGAAGAACAGATTTTGCACGATTTCGGCCAGAAATATAAGTTGAGTGAGAGTCAGGAGTTGGATGGCGACGGTACCTTCTGAAAGATTCCTCTCTTTTGCGGATAGCATTAGAACAAGTTAAACCAAGGTATTTTTTCATTAATAGTAGGAACAGAATATAGAATGTACGCCTCCATGCCCAAGAGAATCACCTCCGTGATGCGCTCAATACACTCGAAAGGGCCCAGGCCTCGGAAGCAGTAATCATTCCCTGCGAAATCACAAAAGTACTGCCTAAGGGCTTTCCCATCAGCGGCACCTCCTATTTGGAGGACCGAAACGTCGGATTGGAGCGATAGGACTGGAAACAGATATAAGATTGTGGTCGGAGGAGCCCAGGGGAGAGAAAAGTTTCAGAGAGTAAGAAGGATGAGAGGTAAGAAATAAATCCAGAATGCTGGGCCTATCTCCAAGGCGATCGGATATATGAGTATGGTGCTGTACAATCTGCTGTAGGTAATTTAGGATAGAAAAGTTGTAAGCTAGTTTACCAGGGATGTTAGTGAAATGGGAGGAAAGCTAAAGGTGGTGGTGAACATTGAAATCTTCTAAAATGGAGATTTCAGCAAAGGGAGAGCGGAAAAGAATGTATTCCACTTTGGAAGTGAGGTAGGCAAAGAATTTTGGATAGTCAGCAGAATTAGGAGAAAGGTAAACAGCGCGTATTTAGTTTGAGATTGGCATGTAAGTCATAGCAAGAGGGTATAGAATTGGGAAGATTCGAGTTTGGGAATACGAGACCAAGTTAGGTCATTGCGTACATATACGCAACATCCACCTTTGGAGTGAAATTGCGTATAGAGGAAGTAAGAGGGTACAGAAAAGGGATTGCCGTCAGTCATCCCAGACACCTGAGTTTCATTGAGGTAAAGAAGATGAGGTTTAGAGGAGGAGAGGTGGTGTTCAACAAGGAGAGGTGGTGTTCAACAGATTGAAAATTTGAGAAAAGACGAATGTTGCAGAAGTTTATGAAAAGTGAATCAGACAGAGGCCCAGAACATCTCCAATGGGCGGTAGCAGATCCAGCCCCGTTGCCCGGGTCTGCGTTTCCGGTATCGGCATGGGAGGAGCCAGAAGTGGGGACATTTATAGTCTCCCCAGGGAACCTCGAGGCTCTTGAAATTGATACCATTTTTTTTTTATTTTGAAAAGATTATGCAGTGTGTAAGATGCATGAAGATGTAGTGAGGAATAGGGAGGGAGGTGTGTTTGAGAGCATGCTGGATTGCTCACAGGGTAGATGAGACACGGAAAAAGATCAGCTGAGGAGGTATCTACAGCCTCCTCCTTATTATATATAATATATTATATGTAATATATAATATTATATATAATATTTTGGCTCCGTCCTTTCATAAATGTCTAAAGTATTACTGTTATTGTTTAGCCTTATCTTCTGTTCCCCTTTTTCCCCCTTTATTCCCTCTTTACTCCTTTTTTATTTACTATGGCGAGGACAAATAAAATGTGAGCGTGATACGAGTAAAAAGCTGAAACTGAGACCAGAATTAAAGAGGAGTTCGTTGAAGTCGTTTTAAATAGATAAGTTCCCATCAAAATGGGGAAATCTTCAAATCTTCAAGCCTTCAAACCTTCAAAATTACAATCTTAAAATGCTTCGTATGCAGGTATACCCCTTTTAGCGCTCAGGATTTATTCCTGAAAAAAATGAGCGCTAAGCGAATCAGCGCTAACCGGAGTCGTTATATCATTATACAACATACATTGAGATGTGTACTCCTACAGCGCTCTTTTCGGGTTATGATCACTACATCGGGGTATCGATAGTAGCGTTAATTATAAAAAACAAGTAATTTCTACATAAAAATAATAATTATTTATTATTAACATAAAAAATATTCACAAAAACATAAAATAACAGTCACTAGTGCATTCTCTCAGAGCTTGCCTAATGTTGACCAACTGCCGTCACACCAACTATGCTCCTACTCCTACGTGGCAGTGGTGGGAGGCGAGGTGAGATGAGGTACTCACGGGGAGAGCTGACGGGAGCTGAATCGTCGGGATCCCTCGAAGATGGACCTGGCTCTGGCTCTTCACCCTGCGAAGATGAAGATGTCTTCTTGATGAAGGTCTCAAGTGTTAACTGCAGTGCCTCCTTTTTCTTCTCACGAAGGATTTCTTGATGACAGGAGATGGGATGAAGGACAGTCCTCTTCACGGCACTACTGTGCTCCCAATCCTGATCATGCTCTGAGAAAAACGCATTTCCTGAGCTCTCTGATATTGCTTCTGCTTTTGGATATTGCCAATAACCTTATTTTGGTAAGTTCTGAATTTTATATACTTGCGTTTATATTATATAGTTAAGTACTTGAATATAAGAGGTTTTTAATGATTTAGAAGTTTTCATCGCGTGCCGGCTTAATTTAACTTAAACTTGTGACAGTTATAAACTAATTTAACTTGCGCGATGCCGTCGCAGAAAGCGTCGTGTGTTAGGTTTGGGGTGAATAGGTGGTATACGGGTTTTAGGGACTATGACGGCGGTCCTATGGCGATTACCGAGAGATCGTGTTTTTTTTTGCGAATTAAGGGAGGAAATAGTTGACATAAAACGCAGTGTACGTGAGGTAACGGAAAGACTTGCAACGCTTGATGAGGGCAGGGGTAGGGCTACAGTTGATGAAAGCCGAACCAATACTAACGTTGAAGACGTTAGTAATTTGAAGGGTGAGGTGCGTAACCTAGTTTCTAGTTTAGGTAGCTTATCGGGAAGGTTGGATAGAGTTGAGGAAGGGGTTAAGGTTGGTCCGACATTAGTAGATGGGGAGGGATTTAGAGAAGTTAAGGGTGGAGCTAGGCCGCGTACGATAGGTGATAGGAATTCCCCCCTATCGAGGTTTCGAACCCTTTCGCCCATTTGGAAAGGAACGTGAGTGAGGGATGGAAACTATTTTAATTAGGGACTCTTTAGTGCGCCATATGGACACAGAGTTCGTTGAACGGCATCCAACCAAGAGGAGGAGGGTCTGTCTCCCAGGGGCCAGGGTTGACAGAGTTAGAGACGAAGTGGATAGGATTGACGTTGCCTCCCGTCACTCGTTGTTGGTGACGATGGTAGGGGGCAACGACTCGTGTTGGCCCGATACGAGAGTGCCTGACCTTTTGGAGAGATATAGGGGGTTAATTAGGTCCTTGAAGGCGAGGTCAGATTGATCTTTAGTTCTAGGTATTACCCCTAGGCACGGTTTGGGTCTTAGGATTACGTCTAAAATGATATTTTTTAATACTAAATTAGAAGAGATTTGTGCTGAGGAAAATGTACCCTTCGTAAAGCTGTGGTCAGAATTCAGTGATCCTAGCCTTTTTATAAAAGATGGGGTGCATTTTAATGAAATAGGTAATGCTAGGATAGGTAGGTTAATTGACGAAAACGTACGAAATCGGTATAGGTCGAAGCCTTCTTTAAACGTTGTGGGTCCGGGGAACGCGGGCCCGACGTGAAAAATAGTTTAAAACGCCGGCCCGTGGTAAAAAATAAATTGAACGTCTTTTATTGTAACGCGCGTAGTATTATAAATAAATTAAACGAATTTAAGGCGATAATTTATTCTGGCAACTACGATAGAGTTGCTATCACTGAAACGTGGTTAAATATCGTGACTCGGGACTTGTTGGGGGAACTTGAAATACTGGGTTTTAAACTCTTTACTAATGATAGGTTACATGGATTAGTGGCGGCGTTTTGCTGTACATTCCTAATTCCCTAAGGGCTATCGAGGTTAAGATAGATTTTCCGGCAGCAATTAATGCGATATGCGTTGAAGTTAGGGCGCGTAGTCTTAGTTTCAATTTTGTTGTTGTTTATAGACCTCCGGTTCAACCCCTCGATACCGATACTAGATTTTACACACTTCTTAGTAACTTTATTAATAATCGGGATAGTATAGTTGTCGGAGACTTTAACTGCCCTAACTTCAATTACGAGACTTTTACTGGTAACGTTGATGGTTTGAGATTGAGTTCATGGAAGATAATTTTTTACGACAGATGGTTACCGAACCAACGCGCGGTGATAATATTTTAGACGTGGTGATGACGAACGGCGAAAACATAATCTAAGGTTTAGAAATAGGTGAGAGTTTAGGATGTTGTGATCATCAAATTCTTAGGTTTAAGTTATTGATAGAAAACACTAAGGATAGTAACGTAATAGAAGTCCCTGATTTTCGTAGGTCCAATTTTGATAGTTTTGCGGATAGGATGAGAGTAGTGGACTGGGGTGACTTATTTATGGATAATGACGCAAATTTGCATTGGGAGGCGCTTAAAGATAGTTTCTTGAATATCGAAAGGGAGATTATTCCTCGTAAGCCCAAGCGCGCTAGAAATCATGGTAGGCCTAAGTGGTGGACTAGGGAAATAGGCGAGTTCATAAACGAGCTTAACAGAGCGTATAGACTTAATAAGCGCAATGGCACGGTAGCTAACGCTAATAGATATATCGAGCTTCGACGTCAGGTTAAAAGATCAGTTAGGAATGCTATGCGTAATTTAGAGATCCTTACAGCTGCGGATAGTAAACATAACCCAAAAAAGTTTTTCGATTACGTGAATAATCGTAAGCCGATAAAAGATAATATAGGCCCTCTCTTGGACGCTAATGGCGCCTTGGCTTCTGACGCTCAGGCGATGGCGGGTATTTTCAATAACATTTTTGCGACAGTTTTTACCGTAGAAGACGTCAATAATGTCCCAGATGTGGACGATATCGTTCCATTTAGCAGCGAGACTATTTTGGATGAAATAACTGTTTACGAGGGTGAGATTGCGCATTATATCGATAAGTTAAAAGTTAGCAAGGCACCAGGCCCTGACGCATTTTATCCTAGACATCTGAAAGATTTGAAAGACGTTGTCGTTGGCCCCTTAACGAAGATTTTTAATCAGTCACTGGAAACGGGGATTATGCCTGAAGACTTCAAATTAGCTCACGTCACGCCCATTTTTAAAAAAGGCAACCACACAGTAGCTAGTAATTATAGGCCCATTAACTTAACGTCAATTGTCGGTAAACTTTTGGAATCCGTAGTTAGGGATCGTATCATCGAACACTTAGAAACTCGCGATTTGATAAATAGTAGTCAGCATGGGTTTCGACGCCATAGATCTTGTTTAACTAATTTGTTAGAATTTTATAACGAAATAGTGCGCGAATACGATAGGAATAGAGCGGCTGACGTTATTTGTTTAGATTTTAAAAAAGCGTTCGATACAGTTCTGCATAGAAGATTAATTGCGAAGGTTAAAGAGCACGGTATACGCGGTCAGGTAGCTAACTGGTTAGAGGAATGGCTTCGTGCTAGGAGACAGAGGGTCGTTGTTAATGGTAGTGAATCGGGGTGGTTGGATGTAGGTAGCGGTGTCCCACAGGGTTCAGTGTTAGGCCCATTGCTATTCGTAATTTACATTAACGACATAGATGTAGGTTTGACTAGTAACGTGTCAAAATTCGCGGACGATACTAAAATAGGCGGTAAGGTTGTTAACGAGGACGATAGAAATAGGCTCCAAGACGATGTAAATAGGATTATGGAGTGGATGGATAAGTGGCAGATGCAATTTAACGTGACAAATGAAAAGTTTTGCATATAGGTTCTCGTAACAATAATTACACGTAAACGATGGATGATAGAGAGTTAGCGAGCGTTGACGAAGAAGTAGATTCTTACTTCAAATGCACACTATCACTGAATAGCACAAAAACTTCTTTTTTTTTTTTACAAGATTGCATTTATTCACGGTAAGAAGTTACGAATACGAGCAGTGAAACACCGCGATGCACCTTTGGCTGACTGATGGCTCTACACTCAACGATATTGAAACATGTCATAGAGTGTACGAACCATTACAATCGTCAAGGCCATACATGAAATAAGTCTCGTACACACTCACAAAAATTCTCGGCAAGCAGTGTTTGTAAACAGTTTGCGGAAAGAATTGCTGGAACACAAAACGCGTTGTAACTCGGAAACAAAGCGATTTCGGGCATATGTTTATATGTTTATATCGTATGTTGCAGTCAATGTGTAAAACCAGTCATTTCACGTAATGCCTAAAAATTTCAGGCGCTTCACGTAATACCTGTTACCCTTAAACGTAGGTAATACGCATTATTATATACATACAGTACTGGCCAAATTATTAGGAATTTTTTAAAAATTTCATTTTTTGGTATAAAATGTTAAATTAAACCAATTTTAAACGTTGAAAAGTTATTTATTTTTACACAAGAATACATGGTCATTATTTAGCAATAGTTTAGTACTTAGTTTGACCCCCCTTAGCTGCCTTAAGGGCTGCGACACGCTTCGGCATGCCATGAATCAATTTTTTGCATAATTCCTTAATACGTGTAGAGTGAAACCAGACTTGAATAAGTCGCTCTATGAGTTGGTGTTTTGTTGTTATCGGCGTTTCATGGATTACGTCCTTTAAAATACACCATAAACTTTCGATTGGGTTCATGTCTGGAGAATTTCCAGCCATGGGAGCAACCGAACACTATTTCATGACACCATTTTTTAACCGACTTTGCCGTGTGGCATGGAGCTGAGTCTTGTTGAAAAATCCAACGTCTATTACCATACCATTCCCTTATTTGAGGCAGTAGACGTCTTCTTAGTACTTCTATATACTTGACTTGGTTCATATTCCCCTCAACAATGCTCAAACGACTAGTTCCATGCACAGAAATTGCTCCCCAAACCATGATCTTTTGTGGAAATTTCACCGTTTTCATCAGACACTCAGGCAAAAATTCTTCTCCAGGCCTCCTTCTTACACTTTGAACACGATCGTCAAGCACGGCAATCGTTGACTCATCGGAGAAAACACACCTGCAATCAAAGAAAGCCCTGTGAAAGAGTCAGTGCATAGCGTATGAAGTACAGCTAAAACGAAGTACAGTATGACTTGCTGCTTTACAGATATTTTACTGCAGTTTTATCACGTACTGTAAATACACTTCTATGCATACTGTATTTACTGCATTAACATTCTATTTAATGTTAAATATTATTCTTACCTGTTCCCAATCCTCACTAGTCCAGTTAATGTGTTCCTTTGCCCATGCAAAACGTGCCTTCTTCATAGCCTCAGTGAGCCTGGGCTTCTTCCTTGGGTGGTAGGCTTTGAAGCCGGCAGTTAGAAGCCTCCTGTTGACTGTTCTACGACTAATATTGATGCCATCAGCCGCTAGACTACTGGAAATGTTTTTGCAAGTAGCTCTTCTATTTCTAAGAGACAAAATTGCAATCTGTCTATCAGTTCTTGGAGTCGTTACCCTTTTTCTGCCGCATCTTCCAACCCTTTTGGGGCCTACATTTTCTCCAAATACCATTTTTTTCTTAATACGAAGTACTGACTGTGGTGAAACATGGAGTTTGGCAGCGATTTCCTTTTGTTTAAATGTAGAAGAAGTTAATAAAACCTGTATTTGCCCAATTTTCCGTGGACTCAAGTCATTCTTTCGCCCCAATTTCAAATTCACTTAAAAACTGTAACAAATAATTGCCGAAATTGGGTAAATACACTATTTAAATTAAACGTTAGTTACAATGACACGTAAAAGAAAAGAAACACACCCGCATCGCACGACAACCAAACGACAACTGACGAACAAACACGCTTCGTTCGACTAAAGAATTATGCAAAAATTGATTCATGGCATGCCGAAGCGTGTCGCAGCCATTATGGCAGCTAAGGTGGGTCAAACTAAGTACTAAACTATTGCTAAATAATGACCATGTATTCTTGTGTAGAAATAAATAACTTTTCAACGTTTAAAATTGGTTTAATTTAACATTTTATACCAAAAAATGAAATTTTTAAAAAATTCCTAATAATTTGGCCAGTACTGTATATATATATGTATATATACTGTATATATTTTATATATATATATTATATATATATACTGTATATATATATATGTGTGTGTGTGTGTGTGTGTGTGTTCACCACTCCGTCTATGGTCTTGGGCGGTTCGAGGTTGACGGGTGCTCTGGTTAGATGGCAGCAACAGATTTGTTACTTTGGAGTAGCTGCTACCGGGTAGGGAATCACAGTAGTTTCTCTTATACGACTCTTCGATTTCTTCTTGTAGTGGATCGGAGGATTCTTTGAAACTAACTAAATTTTCTAATGGTTTCCCCATTTCTTCTTGTAACGTATCGGGAAATTATTTTTTTCTATTTTAAGACCATGTTCTCTTACGAGAGCAAGTCTCAAAAGAGAAGACAAAGATAAGTTATTATCTTACTGTAGTTTACTACTAAAATGTTACAGGTAATGCTCAGCCTCTAAGTCAGATCAGACAGAATCAGAATGACAATTTGAAAATTTATTCACCTTTATATACCCAATATATACTTTATACATCATTATTATTTAATGTTGACCTTTTTTTTTTAATCTTAATAGGCTGAATTTCTTTGCAAAATATTTGAAGATAAGGTAAATATTTTAGCTGCAACACCTTCCAGACAGATAAGCAAGATATTTGAAGATGAAGCCATATTTTTATTTTAAACCGCATATTGACAGAGCGGATGTTATCATGATCTGCATACTCAGCCTCAGCCCTCCGTAGGGTGGATCGATTTTACATTTTTTTCGATTTTCATATTCTAATAGAGACAAAAACTTGCGCATGCATGAGAAAGTAGGCTCTGCAAAATCTTAGCTTAATAGGTAATCATCTTCTGACCCCGGCAGAGCGATGAAAATCATATTTTAGTAGTTAAAAACGTATTTTTCTTATAATTTTTAAAATATTTCAATATGCATCAAAATTATTCCTAATAACTATAAAGTCGATGAAAAAGACCTCATATGATCGTTTTTCCAAGCGCGTTGTCCTACGTTAATATCTTTTGCCCCCGGCAACAACGTCAAATGTTGAAAAAATAGGTAATTTATATACATATTTTCAGATCGGCTCTTTGTCTTAAATAATGCATTTATATAGTTCCCATAGCATTTATATCGTTGCTTAGGCATGAAATAACACACGCAAAATTTTATGACTCTAGAGTAATATCTTCTGTCCCCGAGAAAAGTCTAAATGTGAATTATAATTACGTTAATGCGATGTTATAAGTACGATAAGTACTAAGTACAGCTCCTCGCTTGCTAATTTTATAAAATTAGCAACCCAGAACTCACCAAGAGGAGGTGGCTGTACGTCGAGTTCCACCCTATCCAGCCCCAACCACCCTTCCTTTGGCTGCATGTCGATTTACATACGGTAATCTTTCTTAGAATCAAATCGTAGAATTTTTGTTCGGGAGTGAAGACGGGAGCGGATGAATCCGTCCCTCTCTTCTATTCCACTTACACTGGCAGAGGCTTCGGTTACTAATTTGATGAGTCTCTCGACCGCTTGAGTATGACAAGGGAATAGTGGGATCAGTCCATCAGGCTGGTCTCCCGTCTCAACAAACTCTTTTATTCGGGTATCAGGTATTGTTTTTGTAACGGGGGGTTCGGTCACCTCAGCCGTTTGCCAGTTGATCATTTCGTAATAGTTTTGACTATCGTAGAGCAGCTCAGGCATGGCGAAGGCTCGAATTTCCCCAGCTGGTGATTGTTTTGATCGTGCTTTTAATATTCTTCTCCATCCCAATTCTCTTATGTGTTGCTCATCGGCATGTAGCATGGAGATCAAAATATTTTCTGGGTGAGCAAAGAAAGAATTTCTACGGAGGACTTTGTTGGCGATTGTCTTAGATCTTTGAGGCATGGTCTGAGAGAGACGCATCATTTCGAAAAAATGTTTTGCGCCCTCAGTGAAACTGGAGTTTTTCTTTATCTTAAACCAAATTGGTGCGTAAACTGTCATAATGAATCGCACAATTTCGTTGAAGGTGCTGGAGGGTTCACTGGTTGAAACATAGAGGCGCAGAAATCTATTTGCTGTTGTCAGCCACCTGGAATGCGCCATCTTACCTGGATTTCGAGCCGCGAGAGCTGAAGAGCAGCTACCGCTCGACACTGCTCTGTAGATGCCTAACAAATATTTTTGGTCAGTGCTCAACTCGGCATCATCTATGTCAATGTCGGGAGATGGAATGGCATCGAATTCTGTAATTGGAAGTTTTTCGCAGTCGTTCAGTTGTTTTCCAACTGGTCCAGTAAAGCCCATTGGCCCAGTTGTTTTGCCGTCCAAGTCTTGAATGAGGTGTCGCAGTGATAATTCATTACCGTGTAATAGGCATGTGTGTGTGTTATTTCATGCCTAAGCAACGATATAAATGCTATGGGAAATATATAAATGCATTACACTGGGCAACACGTATTTTATTGAATGATATCTGACACTTGATTCTAGGTAATTTGGGTGCGCTGAATACGAATTTCAACTCGGTTTGGCTCTATCAGGTCCTGATTCTTGTCGACAGCCTATGTGCCATTTTCCAGATTTTTCAAATTAGGACTAAAAAATTAAGTCATGTGTTAAATTTTTTTTTCAAGTTTCATGAATACAAGCAGTTCAAACTACAGTAAAATTACATTATAACGATAGAAATGACTTAAAATAAAAAAACAAACAGATATGAAGCTTTCACTGTGGCAAAAATTTTCTTTTGTAATCTTTTCTAGTAATCAGCCATCATGTGGGAATCCCAGCGGCCTTGGTACCGTTCCTCCATAATTTTTATATCTTGGTGGAATCTCTCCCCTTGTTCGTCACTTACATCACCTAAATTACTTGGAAATTGGTCAAGATGGCTATTCAAAAAATGCATTTTTATGCTCATATTGCAACCTAACTCTTTGTAGTCCCTTAAAAGTTTTTTTACGATTTCTTCGTAGTTATCTGCCCTATAATTGCCTAAAAAGTTTTCTATCAAGTCCACGAATGAGAACCAGCCATTTTTTTCGCGTTCATTCATGACATTAGGAAAATTGCTGTCTTTAATCATTGTTCTTATTTGTGGACCGTCGAAAATTCCCGCCTTGATTTTTTCATAACTTAAACTTGGAAATTTTGAAGTTATGTATTTGAAACACTCGCCGTTCGTATCTAAAGCTTTTACATATTGTTTAATGAGGCCTAGTTTTATATGCAGAGGAGGAAATATGATTTTATCTCTGCTCACTAAAGGTGGATTAATTACGTTTTTTTCTCCGACAGTAAGTGATGTTCGTGCTGGCCAGATTTGTTTGAAATAATGTTCTTCCTTGGCTCTGCTGTCCCATAAGCAAAGGAAGCAGGGATATTTAGTATACCCTCCTTGTTGTCCTAGCAGAAAATTAACCATTTTTAAGTCAACACATATGATCCACTCGTGCTCCCTATATTTGATAAGATTTAAAACCTTTTCTATATGTTCATACTTTTCTTTTAATTTTGTTGAGTGCCCAATCGGTATCGAGCCGTATAGATTGCCATTATGCAACAACACACACTTAAGACTTCTTTTCGAACTGTCTAAAAACAAGCGCCAATCATTTGCATCGTAAGACTCAACCCCCATCTTCTTTAACAAACCAACTATGTCGCAGCAATATACTAAACTATCCTCTGTTCTAAAATATTTAACAAGTTCTTCTCTTTTTTAAAATGAAATGTATGTGTTTGAAGTAAGCAAGTTTTTCTCTTTAAGTCTTGAAGCTAAAATTTCCGCAGCCTTTTTTGGCAAATTTAGATCCCTTACAAGATCATTCAACTCGGCCTGGTTAAACTTTTGCGGATCGTTTTGACTTTCAAATACGCTGGGGTCAAAATCGGTGTCTGACTCCTCAAAGTGCATAACAATATTTTCAGGAACATCTTCAACTAATTCTTGAGTTGGCAGACCCTTAAATTTTGGAATGGGGATCTCATTTGAATGTAGCACAGGTCGTATCGCGGTGTCGAAATTTGGGTACTCGATACAATGTTTATTTTTCTTAGTGAAGCCCGAAGTCTTAACAAAGCAAAGGTAGCAATCGGTCTCGTGGTTAGTAGGCTCTCGCCACACCTGATATGGAAAAAAAATTGTAAAGCGTTAACAAAAGCGACGAGAGACTTGTTTTTATGAATTTTATCAAAAGTTATCACCCAAACATTTAACATTTCTATGTTTCAACCTTATGCAATATTTGAGATTCTTATAAACATTTTCTGTAAATTTTTGTTTATGTACCTAAGTTACAATTACATTTAGGTAAGTTACAGTATACTAGTGATTAAATTACGTAGTTTTATGAAATCATAAACTTACCATCGGAACTCCAAAAGGTATTTTTGAATCCGAACCCTTCGTCCAATGTCGCAGTCTTTCAATGCATATAGTGCAGGCTTTATGTGGAGCCCACGATTTATCTTGGTCCCCCAGTTTTATGCCAAAATAAGCTAAGTAAGCTCTTTTTACGAAGTCAGTTATATTTGCTCGTTGATGTGGAAGTGTAAAATTTCTACATATATAACAGAAGGAATCAGGGTTGTTTTTGCATTTGAACTTTCTAGTGGTTGATGACATATTGCTTGATTGTTCTGCCAATTTGTAAAGGTATTTAAAGCCCTTAATTCATATAAATTTAAGAAAATCTGAAATATAAACACAAAAATTAGTTTAAATAGGTACTTATTATGAAATAGGTACTTACAATCTATGAAATTAAACTAGAAACACGGATGAGTAGGTACAATATAAATTACGTCTAATTAAATCAACTATATTAAATCACGATGACAAAATTACTCACTAAATCATATGCCAATTCAAAATTATGTTAATGCCCAAACTTAATTAACTAACTCGACTGACTGACTGATTGAATTGACTGATTAACTCTGGAAACGAGTCGCTTTTATATATTTTAGTTATCCTTCTAGAATACTCTACAGAGAACAGGAACGCTCGAGAAAATTTTAGAATTCTATGATATTTTTAGCTTAATTTACTAATATTAAAATGGGTTAAAAATGACAAAATTAAAATATTTTTAGGGTGTTACATATAAAAATATACATAATACAACAATACCATAACAATAGGTACAAATACCTAGATAAAAACCTAGTTGCATAATGTGTAACTGCAAAAAGACAGCGAGTATTGAGAAAAAAACCTTTTTATGAATACGACGAAAGAGGAGGGGTGTTGAGCAAAATCAGGACCTGATAGAGCAAAACCGAGTAAAATTCGTGCTCAGCGCACCCAAATTACCTAGAACTAACTGTCAAATCTAATTCAATAGACAAAAAGTTGAAATTTGTTCCCCAGTGTTATTTAAGACAAAGAGCCGATCTGAAAATATGTATATAAATTACCTATTTTTTCAACATTTGACGTTGTTGCCGGGGGCAAAAGATATTAACGTAGGACAACGCGCTTGGAAAAACGATCATATGAGGTCTTTTTCATCGACTTTATAGTTATTAGGAATATTTTTGATGCATATTGAAATATTTTAAAAATTATAAGAAAAATACGTTTTTGACTACTAAAATATGATTTTCATCGCTCTGCCGGGGGCAGAAGGTGATTACCTATTAAGCTAAGATTTTGCAGAGGCTATTTTCTCATGCATGCGCAAGTGTTTGTCTCTATTAGAATATGGAAATCGAAAAAATGTAAAATCGATCCACCCTAATTTATTCGGTGCATAGTTAACTAAAAATGGAAATTGAAATATGCATTTTTTTATGGATTAAAATTAAACATGCATATGAGCCAAAATTAAATGCTTAAAATTTAAGATAAAGTGTTAAGCAAGACATGACTTCATCTTTCACAACGAAGAGAGAATGTATAAAGAAAATGAACATTGCAGAACTTAACACGAATACATTATTAAGCTAAATCTAAAAAAAAATATTAAGTAATTTAAAAAAGAAATAATTCATCAATTATTCAGCAAAATTAAATAGAAAGAAAATAATTTTTATTCCGAACTTGCGTTTCATATACAGACAGTGTTACGCGAGTTTGGACTTTATATGCAAAAATGAATATAAGAATTATTCATTATTCACTTTTATATATATATACACATGTGTGTATATATATATATACATATATATATATATATATATATATATATATATATATATATACACACTGTAGCATAGAGTGAAACATTTTTTATGCAGGAAGGAGGGGCTAAGGGCGAACGCCTGTAGTATCCCCTCCCCATAGAGGAAGAAGAGGAACAAAATCAAGGTCCAGGGTTTCGAGTTGCCTGGACACTCTGCTTTTGAAAAATTGGAGGTAATAGACATGGGGAAAGATAGATTGAGGAAGACTGACTGTTCAAGGGTTGACCGGTTTAGTTGATGAAACACTAAAAATACCGATTAAAAAGTTAGAGAGTTGGACAGGAAAGGAATGAGAATATGTCGGATGTCTGGTACTGCGTGTTCTCCTTAAAGGAGGAGGCATACAGATAGAAAGTTCAGAAGAACAGTGTCCTTTATAATAGGGATAGTAAGGAGCGAGTAAGGCAACATTGCGGCGAAAAGAGAGAGATTTAAGGGATTTCAGTAAGAGACGGATTTCAGTAAGAGGAGGGAAACGATGAGACGAAAGATTTTTGTTTCCACCCGGTAAAATAGAGCTGTGTGAATTGCGCCACCCAACACATGAGAAACGTACTACATACAGGGGCGGACAACACCTCTGTTTAGAAAATGTGGAGCCACTAGAGGGCACTTAACCTTTTAGAAGGCGGTTTTGAAAGAAAGTACTGTATATGTGAACTTTCCAGGAAAGGTCACGAAAAAGGAAACGCCAAGAATGTTAAGAGAAGAGGAAGGATTGAGATGTGTATTGTTAAAGGTAAGGGGATAGTCGTATGGAAGATTGTGACAAGTAGACAGATGGAGGGACTGAGTTTTTGAGGCATTGAAAACCACAAGGTTTTCTCTGCCAAAATGCAGAAAGATAACAGGACAGGTGCGCCATAGCCGTTCTACGTGAGTAGTGTGGGCGCAAAATGGGAGAGTGCAGGAATGTTACAATGCAATTGAAAATGTTAATCAATGTTGCAAAGGGGTTCTGTAACAAAGGGGAGAGGGGGTTATGCAATGAAGGGGAGGGGTTTGCAATGATGGGGGGTATGCAATGAAGGGGAGGCGTTTGCAATGATGGGGGTTATGCAATGAAGGGGAAGGGTTTGCAATGATGGGGTTATGCAATGAAGGGGGAGGGGATTTGTGCAAAGGGGGGAATGTTGCAAGAGCAACAAGGGGTTATGCAACTTGGAGACGGAGTTATCCCCCAAGAGAAAGAGAGGAGAAGGAGAGAGAGGAAGAGAGGTTTTCGCTTGGCAGGAGCCAAGCGCATATTAAAACTTCATCTGAGCGCCCGCTCTCTTATAAGGTGTAAATCCGCCAGTTGGCTTAGAAGGCGTAAATGGCTTGTACAGGTTGAGTTGCAGGATTGCACTATTTATTTAATTAAAGCATATATTATTGACAGTTGGCTTAGAAATCCATCAGTTGGCTTAGAAGGCGTAAATGGCTTGTTCAGATGTACAGGTTGAGTTGCCAGATAGCGCTATTTATTTAACTAAAGCATATATTCTTGACGGTTGGCTTAGAAATTCGTCAGTCGGTTTAGAAGTCGTAACGAGCCATTTGGTATGATTAAATATCGTTTACAACCAAAAGAATTAAATAAAACACCATTACATCATTCAGTTTATTTAGACGAATTATTGGAATCAGAAATATATAGGAAATATACAATCAAACAATGGAATGATCAAAAATTAAAATAAAAAATAATAATAGTATAAGAAATATGAACGAGGAATATGTATATAATAAAAAAAAATTATATAACCATCACTATAACAGTACAGGAGAAATATATGCACACAATAAAGTTAAATAATTAAATATATTGAAAATAAATAAATACACTTTATCTTCTACTGCACAAAATAAAAAAATAAAAAATAAGAAATGCAAATCGATGGAGTATAATCATCAAAATAATAGTTCAGGAGAAATATATACACACAATTATGTTAAATAATTAAATTATTGAAAATTCATCAAAATACATTCACTTTGTTCTCCTGCGTAAAACACTAAACTCACACGTAATCGAGTCTACAATCACATCATTATTGCTTCGCACTACGCAGTAAACGCGGCTTAATATTATTTCACCGCTCATGTTATAGGGAAACCTATACTTTATATAAATGGCCTTCATATCGTTCAGCACTACTTTTGTGCCCACTTTACATCCGGTTGGCAAGTTATCTTTAAATACGTCTAGAATACAATCAAAAGCACGCACAAAGAGGTCATCGTTAGCCACAACGTCATGATTAAATACAAGTTTATAAACACTCCTTTCCAATCGTGGGTTTATTTTTACCAACCCGAGCTTTTCAATCGTGAACTCTTCTTCACACTGCATAGCGGCAGTTCAAATAATATTCTAAGTCGTTACGACAGCTGCTCATTATATAAAGAAATAGTTCTTCAAGGTGAACGGTGTAGGTGAGCTCAGCCCCGTACGGCTCAAGTGCTTTGTACCAAAGTTCATGATATTTCAAAGAGTCTAAACCTTTTAAATAAGCATCCAGCTCTAGACCATTCTCGCCTTGTTCAGTCCTACACTCGGTAAACCCATCGAGCAGAGCGGTGTATGCGTATTGAAGAATCGTATCAAAATAAAGCATATCCGTAACACGCGCATCTAATATAGGCTTCAGCTTGCGGAATCCGATGAAACGGTTTTGCGTAGGGACAAGTCCGTTATTATGAGAAGCATTCTTCCACATCAGCCTATATCAATGCATGGCTGATCGTTATTTATACACAACGTACAAACAACGGCATATGAGGGGGTGTCACTAATCTGCTTCCTTCTTGTACCTACACCTGCAGGAATTTTATAACGATCTTCACTAACACTTCTCAACTACCACGAAGATTCTATTCATCTCCTCAACACTTAAATAAACAACATTCCGTTTGTTTGTTTGTCTACAAGTCGTTTCCAGTACATTGTTAATGACACCGGTTTTACGCCTGAACACGCGCAACGTCTTCGTCACGGACACATCGTACACGGCGTTGAAAATGCTGCTCAAAGTAAGTTCCATCGTATTCGAGGAGCGCACGTCCAGTCGGTTGAAGCTCTGAGATGACTATGAGCCACATGCAACGGATCGGCTCGACGGGAAGAGTGAGTCACACCATAAGCTAATGAAACGTGTACGGCGCTGTTCCAACATGAATACTTGTATCCCATTATAGTGGGTAGGTGTTTTGAGAAATTTTCCGATACATGAAGCAACATCGGTTTTAATGTTTTATCACTCCCACTCCCCAGAATACGCACCAGACATTTTTGCATAAGGGGATTTGCACGAACTAAACACATTTTATTCACACTCCGGCGCACTATTTGAGAGAAACATATGACCATATTTTTCCTTTTTGCTTAGCATGCGATACTCATCTCTAAATTCTGTTAAATACCCACGCAGACCTTTAGCCACAACATGAATACTTGTATCCCATTATAGTGGGTAGGTGTTTTGAGAAATTTTCCGATACATGAAGCAACATCGGTTTTAATGTTTTATCACTCCCACTCCCCAGAATACGCACCAGACATTTTTGCATAAGGGGATTTGCACGAACTAAACACATTTTATTCACACTCCCGCGCACTATTTGAGAGAAACATATGACCATATTTTTCCTTTTTGCTTAGCATGCGATACTCATCTCTAAATTCTGGTAAATACCCACGCAGACCTTTAGCCACAACATGAATACTTGTATCCCATTATAGTGGGTAGGTGTTTTGAGAAATTTTCCGATACATGAAGCAACATCGGTTTTAATGTTTTATCACTCCCACTCCCAGAATACGCACCAGACATTTTTGCATAAGGGGATTTGCACGAACTAAACACATTTTATTCACACTCCGGCGCACTATTTGAGAGAAACATATGACCATATTTTTCCTTTTTGCTTAGCATGCGATACTCATCTCTAAATTCTGTTAAATACCCACGCAGACCTTTAGCCACAACATGAATACTTGTATCCCATTATAGTGGGTAGGTGTTTTGAGAAATTTTCCGATACATGAAGCAACATCGGTTTTAATGTTTTATCACTCCCACTCCCCAGAATACGCACCAGACATTTTTGCATAAGGGGATTTGCACGAACTAAACACATTTTATTCACACTCCGGCGCTCTATTTGAGAGAAACATATGACCATATTTTTCCTTTTTGCTTAGCATGCGATACTCATCTCTAAATTATGTTAAATACCCACGCAGACCTTTAGCCACAACATGAATACTTGTATCCCATTATATTGGGTAGATGTTTTGAGAAGTTTTCCGATACTTGAAGCAATATCAGTTTTAATGGTTTATCACTCACCCCACGTTCATTTCCACAAACTAAACATCTTCACAATCCGGCGGACAATTTGTGAGAAACATATGCCCATATTTTTTCCTTTTTGTTTAACAATCGATACTCGTCTCTAAAGTCTGTTAAAAACTCACACAGGCCATTAGCCACAACCTCACTACAAAACCTCGTCATGATATATATTAATATGGTGGTAAAAATAGTTAAGATTCTCCATGATGACAAGATTTATATTCTCAGTCGCAGGGTACGAGTACTCGGTATGATGCAACATGACATAATATCGCTTGTCACACCACTCATCAACAAGACTCACTATCTATAACCGTTGCTTATCTTCTGATGTTGCTTCTTCTACTTCGCGGTATATGTGAGCCTTTATAAAGGTTAGGTCTATAACATACTTCAATACATCGTTTGTACTACGAAATCCTACAATGCCCTCGCCAGAATACCCGTAGAGTATTTGAACATCTTGGTCCTTCGCACGGCTCACTGTAGCCTTAAAAGTATCAAAGGAGGGGGGAAGAGGGAGATTTTCAGTATCCACCACATCTTGGCACTTTGCGGAATACTACCTCATATATGTTGAACACGCAATATTAAAGGTAGCCATTACTATTTTTCTTCTACGCAGGGCTTACTGCGATCAACTGAGCAAGCAGGGAAGAGATATGCGCAGGTAGTGGCAGGACTCACGTTGCCGATCTTACAGTGGGCGGAGCTTAGCTTTTTACTGTACACACACACGCACGCACGCAAAGGCGAAAGTGAAACGGTAATTGAAACACGATTTATTTAATAAACGAAATATTCAAGGTATATTTACAAATACGTGTAATAAATAAGTTAACAATAGACATATCAAAGATTATGGTATCCTAATGGCACGGTATAATAGGTACCAGGCACCTGGTATCGTTTCCTATAGGTGTTACGGCATACCTTTGTACCCCTAAGTTCCTTCACGCCCCCCAGCTTCTGCACCCGAAAATTATGGGTACCTACAGTTAGGTGCGGCGGCGGTCGCACTTATCATCGTCCAAGCACACTAGATCCTTCAACGAATCAAAGTTAATAACCCGCCGATTCGCCTGGTTGAGCGTGATAGCCTTAGCCTTCACGATATATTTCACATCTTCCCCCACCCTCACCCGTACCCCATACGTTTTTGACCCTGTTGAGACAAAAGAGTCGGCGTATGCGATGTCTCCATACTCATCCTTGATCTCATCAGTCAACTCCCAGAGGAATTCACCAGTAGGAGGCATGTATTCACCCTTCCTCTCTGTGAATATAACACTATCTGTATCGGCGTTCAAAACCCTCCACCTAAGAGAATGCAATAGGCCCCAAAGTTTGATGCGTGGGTAGGCCGTTGTGAAGCTGGCTACAGGTATGTTTGTAACCCGTGAGGTATCTGTGGCCAATTCGGTATTGTTGTACTTTATTATGTAAGTATTACCTACATTCACAATCTCCATGACCTCTTTATCGGGAGCGTTGGTATAATCCCAGACTTCACTATAAATTTGTGCCAAATGAACGTTCCCTTTGCCAGTATTCTGTGCAAATTTTCCCCAAAGACTGTTTAGACACAACTTTGCACTAAAGCGCTTGCCAGGGTTCTTTACAATTTGGGAACGGTCAAGCTGTATACCTTCACGGTCACGGTAACGTTGAATATAGGCCGATTTTTCATCTTCGGTATCAACTCCTCGCGGATACCTTGATGCTTCGACCTTATCCTTCAAAAAAGCGTTTATATATGGCGTGAAAAGGTTGGGCAACTTCTGAAACCTCCACACCTCATATATCTTCAATATTCTGTAGCCATGGCGAAGAGCTAAATCCAGCTCTGGACTTGTATATACACCTCTGATCTTTCGCTGGTTAGCTGTATGAATACGTTCCCCATTGTTCTCCTCTGCGCACTTCACACACAAGGGAAACGTGAGCTTGTGATCGATAACGACGGGTAAGATCGGCATCCATAAATCGCGTGGGGGGAGCACATCTACGAAAGAAAGACCGAAATAGTACCCGTCCAAATTTGTTGAGAACACCTCGATGGTGGGCAGGTCAGGTTCCACCAGTTTCTCAGGTGCACCCACGGGGTACGGATTGTTCTTCATCATGTAGCGATATAAAGAAGAGAAGTCGTAGTAATGGAGTTTCACTCCCTCCGTAGGCGGAAAGTATAGCTTGAAGAGATTTGTACGCCCTCCGAACAAACTATCATCGCATTTGAGAGGATCCAGCACCATTGAACGTTTGATCGTGTTTATTTCTTCACGGTACTGTCCCTCTGTTTCCATCTGTGCATCATACTCATACTCCCATAAGACTTTGTGAGTGAACTGGGAGCCTATAAGTTGATCGCGGGTGCGGGTCCACGCAAGACTGTCGGCAGATCTACCGTGGATATCTCCTACGATTCCACACTCAGGACGGGGGCATCCGTGCCACCAGCAACCGTTAAAGGAGTACACAGTCTTCTCACCAGTGGCACGGTTTTCACTTAGACCATGAACCCATAAAACACGACCATTAACCTTAATGGGTATTTCACCCGTGTTGTGGGCATGATTTATGTATACCCCGGTCTGCTGCTGTAAGTGTATGAGACAGTAAATAGCCTTGTGCCCATAACTGCGGGGATTGTTTCTGTGGATAACGGCTAAGGTGTCTTTAGACATGAAGTTATTCTTGAACACCGTAAAACATAATGAGGCGATGGTGGTTGCGACTTGCAGCGGATAGCATTTCAAACGGCCTATGTACATCCTTCTAAAGGTCTGGAAACATACTCTAAGCACGCGCACATCATCACGCAATAACGCTCATATTCATCAGCTATATTATAAGGATTAGATTCATTAAAACTGTTGTAGTGTCGGTCAAAATCTTCACGTTCATCTGTACTCATACATTCATAGTTAAAGTAATGTTTGGGTGGAGGTAGTCCTACGCAATTTAAAGTTTCGCTAGTGAGGAACGTGTAAGGGAAATATCCTTTTGAAACTTCAGCGGCTACGCCCATCACCTTGAGTAGCTTTGCTAATTTACAAGGTGTGAATAATAAAGTGTCTTTAAACTGTACATTACCTCTTATTTGCATATGTATTAGCTTGTTGCCTCTTTTCAAGGGATCACCTGTAAATATCTCAGATGACTCGTGCTCAAGCAACTCCTTATAAAGGAACTGTGTGTCAAATTTTGCCCCGTTATGGGCGAGAATATACAGAGTCATTTTTTTTAACTTGTCCGCTAACTTGACAATAAAGGACACAAAGAGTTTTACAGGGCTATCGTGGGCATTCGTTTTAAAAACGTCTGTCCGCTTACCACATGTGACACTCATCACACTTGATCTCCATGCACTTATCACAGATAGTCTGGCTTACAAGTAAATGTGGAATAACCTCTTTGGTTTCAGCGTTCGTGTATGTTTCTATATCGTAGTACACAGTTATATAAGGGCTATTTTAGGTTTAGCATCTTTCATATAACATACATGCTTTACTCCAACCGCCTTATATTTCTCATGGCATGTAGAACAGTGAATTTCATCACATTTATGCTTGAAATTCCCACAATTATCCATCATATGAAACATACCTCATTCACAGATTCTCATTTTCCTGCACGTGCTAACTGATTTATGGAACTCAAAACAGTTATTATTGAAAAATGTGCGTCTACACACATCACAATCCCTCTTCTCACCTTCAACTACACGGCTTTCACATTTGGAGCTTTTACACTGCTCACATACCATTTGACAATCTTTACAATGTTTCACTATATCATCCGCAAACTCGATACACCCCTTACACAAATCATGATGTCGTCCATATTTTCGACTTTTATCATAACTCGCGTAAAGGCCCTTTATATTACGGATGGGGAGATACGTTGTCCCTGGCAGTCCTAAAATAATTAGGGGTCTTGTACGATCTCTCACACAGCTTTTAAAGTCATACACAGTTCTACGACGATCATCCAGTCTAAATACAACTATACGAACATTCATTTCCTGTTCTAGCCTTCTCAGCTCTTCAGGACCCGTATCACAGTCAAACTCAAGTTTACAGTCTACAGCCTGTTTACAGGCACGCTCCAGTACCGTAGTCATCCATATATTTTGGGCCCGTGTATTTAGTACAGTAAACATACGAGCTAAAACTACTGCTATAAAGCCGCAGCCACGATCGACGTTTATATGCCGTCTGTAAATAGCCTGAGAATTGAAGTTAAGAGTATAAGGTGTGGCACTATGACCCGCAACACGAAGTACACGGTCAATATTTACCGTGAAGTTGTCCATATTGAAGGCTATACTACTTTGAGAGGTCTGCATTATACGACGTAATATATACTCTATATCTTCAGCTGCCAAACGTCTCTACGGTATTACTACCCAAAAATCATCTACATCTCCGTCATCTGACCCGAATCCGAAGGACGGCCTCGTCCTGACTTCACGTTCGTCGCGTTTCTGAAGGGCAAACTCTATAATACTTTCAACTATGCGCCGTAGTCCGTGTTCAACACCATTGCTATACATGGATCTACGATTAACCCTGAATATATAACGATTTCTAGTCAAGGCTGGGGTTTGGGTAGCGGTGCGCACCAACTCGAATGTTATGCCATCCTCAACAGAATCAGAAGCTGCTGTGGAGGATGTACCCGGAATTGAATAAGGGGGTATATTTGAGGAAGGTACTATTATGGTACTATCCTGGCGCGCTTTATACCTGACGTGGTGGGTTCTTCATCGTGTCTCCGCTTTGAACTGGTGCGTGCTACAGGTGTCACTGGTGAAGATTCGTCAGCGGGGATGGATTCTGTAGCTGCACGGTCAACGGGTTCGTCTGTGATATCGATGATGGGGTGTTGTACCTCATCGTCATTCACGGTTCTGTGGGAGAAGCGAAAAGCAAGACTGTAGAATATAAGGATCATCACTTAAATATTTATTATATTTTGTAAATGACCCACTTAGGAGTGCGACGTGTTAGAAATGGATTCTCTAGAAAAATTCAGGTTCACGAGCCCATCCATATATAATATATCTGGCCCTACAGGATGTGGTAAAACTCTGTTTATGCTTAAAATCATTAAAGAAAAGGGAGAGATGTTCTCAAAATTTGCGCATAAAGTTATATGGTGCTTTTCGACGTATCAATCAGTGTTCAACGAGTACCAAGATGATATTTTGTTCCACAAAGGTGTATATGACGTTAATTCTTTAAAGGGAAATGAACATAGTCATTGTAATTGAAGATCTCATGTTGGAGATGGATAAAACGTTTGCCGAGACATTTACAGTATTCTCCCACCATCTTAACATAAGTGTGTTCTTCATTAATCAGAATCTATTTTTCAAAAATAGATACATGCGCGATGTGTCGTTAAATACACAATATCTAGTCTTATTCGCGCAACGTAGAGATGTATCACAAATTCGGGTATTAGCCAATCAAATGTTCTCGAATCAGCGTAAGGAGTTTTTGGAAGTTTATAAAGACGCTACAAGCCCACGTTACAGATATTTGCTTTGCGATCTTCATCCGCGAAACACGTTTAGGGTGCTTCTAAGAACGAATATATTTCCAAACGAGCCTGAAACGGTGTATATTCCAGAATGACAAAGAGGCTAAAGAAATACCATGAATTAATAAAAATCTATCATCGACTGCCCCGGGCAATGCAGCAGATGTTTGCTAAAAATATCGACTCCGACTTTTTAAAATGCATCTGTGAAATCTGTCTTAACGTTATAAATTGCAATGTATCAATGAAACCACCTCAGAAGGCTCGCCTACGCCGTTACAAGAACATAATACGTGCACTCGCTCGTAAAAGTCAAACTGTAGGGAAGAAAAAACGAATTATTGTACAAAGAGGAGGGTCATTCCTCCCCATCTTATTTTCAGTTTTGGGTCCTTTACTGACTAGATTAATATAATGAAGAAAGTGGTAGTGATTCCACACGAGGTGTATGCTTCACTGCAAAGTTCAAAGAATCCAGACACGGATCTAGATCCCCGTAAAAGCAGGCTTAAAAGAATGGAAAGCGAATTGCTAGCCCTATTAAACAGTGAAAAAAACACTGATGAGAAAAGAATCTTATACCAAGAAGCTCTGCAAAAATTTCTTCACGAGTACGAAAATTATAAGAATCCGACAGAGATTCCCGTGGTTATTAGGCACAGCACGGGGAACGAAGGACATGGTGACATAGGACCTGTGTCCGACGATAAAGCTGACCAACCAAAGATTAGTGGGTCGTCCACACAACATATCGAGCATGTATTAAAAAGCACCCTCTCACGTACATTGAGGAATAAAGGTTTAAGTCTATAATCTATTGAATGAGGACCCCACCATACAAAGGATCGATACAGGTGAGATCATTGTGGAAGGAGCAAAGGTACAGGGATCGAATATCGTAGACATCGTCCATGATCTCGTAAGAAAGTGAGATAGGCCCTCACCATCAGGATGGAAGCAAATTAAAGCAAGACTACAACAAATAAATGTCCCCCAAAACAATGATAGGAAATCTGAACAGGTTAAAAGACTTGGAATATGCGTCTCACGTGACACAATTGAAGATGCCATCACCCCCGGCGGTAACACCTCTGAAGAGGAGAAAGAAGAGGTTAAACAACGGTCAACCCTACCCACGTGCCTCTAAAATAAGCAAATGGTTAACATATGAAGAAGACGTTATTATGTCATTTCTAACCCAGCCTCCTACGGAGGCGTAGATAGACTGTACAGAAGTGTTTACAGAGTAAGAAAAAAAGATGTTGAGAGATTTTTGCGGGAGCTTGACGCTTATACACTTCATAAGCCTGTGAGAAAAAGATTTAAAACAGCCAAGACAACAGCTGCTTCGATTGACTTTAGTTGGCAAGCAGATTTAACAGACATGCAAAGATATTCTATGTATAACGATGGTTACCGCTACATTCTATTCATAATAGATGTATTCTCTAGATATCTGTGGCTAACTCCTCTGAAAATAAATCACTTGAAACAGTTGCTGAAGCCACCAAAACGCTGATGTTAAAAGAAAACAGGGTTCCTGGTTATTTTTGTACGGATATGGGGAAGGAATTTATAGGCCGTACTTTTTAGAACATGTTCACAGTGTTTAATATCATCTATTACGCTACTAATTCTATACATAAGGCTTCTTTAGCTGAAAGAGTTCAACGTACCATAAAGGAACGCATGCACTGCTATTTTACACATAAAAATACATACAGATTTCTAGACATTCTGGAATCATTGGCTTCATCCTACAACTGCTCACACCATCGCACGATTGGGACAACACCTAACGAGGTTTTAGAAAGTGGTACGCTCCAAGAGGTGAGAAGAGATGGAACACCACCAACACCACACTCTGCGCGTTTCAAAATCAATGATTATGTAAGGCTGTCGCGTTCGGGAAATAAATTCCCGAAGGGATTTGAGCAAGGATGGACACGTGAGATTTGTAAAGTTAGGGCTATGAGACCTAAAGGTGAGATAATGATATATTACGGTGAAGATTTGAATGGGGAAGAAATCGCAGGAGGCTTTCACCGCGAGGAGTTGCAGAAAGTGGCATTTAATTTAGGAAAAATGTTTTTAAAATTGAGAAAATTATAGGAAGCACAGGTTCAGGAAAGAGAAAAATGTACCTGGTGAAATGGCTAGGGTACCCAGAAAGCTTCAACAACTATATAAAAGCTGATGCAATAATGAAGCTTAAATAGTATGCAACATGGCTCCTAACCATTTCTACGTCACACTCCCGTCCTCCTCGTCCCTGTCTGTACACCCTAACAACACACTAGCCAAATTTGTAACAGAACTCCATGGACCCATTGAATTAGGTCGTGATTCGTATGAGGTGGGGATATGTGAAATTCAGCTGGACACCCTCTTTTTAAATATTGATCATAAAGATACCGTTTTTACAATTCTTAGAGACATTGATGAGTGTGAAAAAAGCCGGGGTAACTCGGAATGAAACTATACGTTTCGCCCGGACTGAGGTTGCACGGTATTACAGTACAGTAGTAACACTAGGTCCGGGCCGTTATAGTTCGGTTGAGGATGTTGTGAGAGACTTAAACGTAATTTTAAAAACTCAAATCTTACGACTAATTTAGTATACGAAATCGTAAACAAAGAAAACCCTGTACATACTCTATTCCTAAAATCAAAAGGTAACAGAAATATTAAAGACCAAAGAGTGTTCAAAATTATGACCTAGGGGCGATATCGATCAGCCTTCCAAAGAGACATTTCACGAGGTACAACATGACTTGTCCAGCCTAATGTATCAGATGAAATTGGAGAAACTGAATGCTGGCTATACTCCCACAGACATGTGCTATATTTACAGCAATATAGGGAGCACCAGTTTGTTGGGGATACCCAGGCAAGCCTGCTGCGCATTGCTCACATTCCCAACCATAGAGGTAGGAGTTTGAATAATGCATATGACAGACCCCATTATGTGAATGTCGCAACTAATCTAATAACCAACATCTCAATATATATAAGAACGATTGAGGGAAAAAATTTCCCATTCGGTGATGGGAGCTTAACAGTGAAGCTGCACTTTCGACGCACTGAGTTATAATGGACAGAAAGCCCTTCACCGTCTATCGAGGGGTGAGATACCAGCGTGGTAGTGGACTTGGATCCAGTTTTTCAACCATACTACGTACGGCTGTTCCTTTGCTGAAGAGGGGTGTCAGATACCTTGGAAGGAAAGCGCTACAATCAGGTCTCAACACTGCAGAAGACATATTGGCTGGGGCTAAAGAAGCTCTAAAAAAACACTTAAAGTGTACACCGGACGAAATCGTCAAAGATGCAAAGAGAAAAATGCGTGGTGGTGGGAAGAAGAAGAGGACTGTCCGGAAGAAGGGATTACAATCACGTGGCATTAAACGTAAAAGGATATCAAAAAAGAAGTGTTCTAATAGAATGAAGCCTCTCTTGTCGAGAGAGGAGGCACTATTTCTAACTCGTCATGGCACGCTTCATCCATCCATGTAGTTTACAATGCTGTAAATCGGAGCTGTCCCTCTTTGACATGCCTCCAACTCAAGTTTCTATTGAACACGGTGACTTTATTACAATTAACCCTTTAAACACAATTAGTTCCCCCCCCATAGAATTCGTGATACCCAGCTCAGGCCCTTACTTTTTTGATCAAGCTGTGTGCACATGTACGCTAAACTACGTATAGCCCATTCTGATGGAACGGACTGCGATGACAAATATGCTGTATACTCTGAAACAAAATTTCTACACTCCATATTCAACCAGTTTGACGTATATTTAAATCAGGTCAACATATCGGCAGGCACGGGGTACTATCACCTACGAGCCTATCTGGAAAATTTCCTCAACTTCTCCAAAGAAGCGAAGGATACCTTTTTAAGTGCCGAGGAATATTATCAAGCTAAAGACGAAAGTACTAAAAAGGACAAATTTAAAAATTCTTAAAAGAAGATATACGAGTGTTTTGGACGCCTGCATACAGATTTCACATTCCAGGAGAAGTTGCTTGTGAATGGGGTGGCTATGAAACTAAAGCTCACCCGCACGAATCCTGATATCTGTTTAAATCTGGATGCTGATCAAGAAGCGGTAGCAAAACCCGTTGTGGTTCACATTATGGAGACACCTCCGCGTATGGCGAGTGAACGTAAGTTCACCAAATCAAATAGAAATTGAGAAAAATTTACTACACGCCACAGCAAAATACCCAATTAACAGAGTACAAATCAAACTATACACGGTGCCAGCAGGGTTGTCATCGAAACAGATGGATACGGACTATTCATCAGACGCTGTGTTACCGCTTTGCGCGAGAGCATATAGTAATCTGGCCCATATTGCAGGTGATTGTGATGAGCTAGGGATTGGGGTAACGCAGAAAGAATTCATTGATCAATTTAACTTTTATCCGTTTGACATCACACCTGACTTATCTGCTACGTAAATACACACTTAAGTCCACAACAGAGTGGAAACATCTCAGTCAGATTGGAATTCGCCAAGCCGTTAGACGCACCTATTAGTGTACTAGTATACCTCGAGTCACAAGCCCTAATAGAAGTAGACAGATTTAGGGGCGTTATCACTGACTTTTAAAATGGATGCGAATAAACTTCAGAGAGTAATGAATAGTGAACCAATCACACGTTCCAAATTTATCGGTGTGTTTGCGAAGAATGAATCTTTGAAAGTGCCATCTACGAGAAATTGCGGTAGCCTTATTGTGAACATAGATGTCATTGGTAATGAAGGGATTCATTGGTTTGCAATCTATTTTAAAAATAGGGACAGCATGTACTATTTTGATTCACTCGGGACTCAACCCTGGAGTGACCCTGTTATTGTAAAATTTCTAGATCAGTTGCATATCCCCGAAGTTGTATGGAACCCCTTCCGGCTACAAGGATATTTTAGTAATACGTGCGGGATGTACTGCGTTTCATTTCTCATGCATATGTCACTTGGTAAAGAATTTATAAATTTTTAAAAATTATTCGACCCGTGTCACACTCAACGAAACGACGAGATGGGTATGCAGACAGATAAAAAGCCGTGTTCCGATTGTGCGTACTCGTTGTATAGTATGATGTTTTGTTCTTGTGTGTATATAATATATATATATATATTTGTAACCAATAATGTTAGTTTGTATATTCTGTAGTTTAAGATGGTTATTGTACTAAAAACATGATTTCTTTCATTTAATAAATTGATGAAAATACATTGTGTCTTCTTCCCCTAAAAAAAAGATCGAAACAAAAAAAATACTTGCATTATTTCGTTAATGATGTGACAATCGTTGGGTTCACTGCTCGGTAAATCTTCTACCTCCGTATTCAGGTCCAAGACATGGGTTTCTTCTAAACGAAAAGATTGTACAACACGTGTCAAATCCTCATCGGACCTTAAAGGTGAAAGAATAATTCATTAGTTCATACTGAATCTTTTTTAATAAAAATCCAAAATATATGCAGACTATACATATAGTGAGAGTATTACAATGTGAAGATATCTTTGAACCGCTTAGAGAAGTTACTTTAAGTGATAATTCCGAATAACATTTGAATATATAAAAAATTTAAAATATGCAAAAGATTGCTATAAAAAAATTCAATGAATCAAAACAGGATTTTAGCATAATTGCAAACTAATCTATAATTGCGTATACCTAAATGAAGCATTTTTAATGTGATGAGATGAATTACTACAACCCTCCATATATATGATGAAATAATCCAGAACAAGGCTCTTTTTGACAGGCACATTAAATAAGTTTGCGGATAATTGGCTACAAAAAATAAAATTACAGGCACTTACATTTCCACGGCAGTCCCTTGCGTCGGATCGTAAGGAGCGTCATTGCAAATATCATCAACGGTTTGCGTTGGAAATAATCCATCCCGGTCAGCTGCGTTAAAAAGATTAATTGTGGACAAGGCTACAATGTCACCATCTTGATAGCAAAAATGTCTGGTGCGTATTCTGGGGAGTGGGGGTGATAAAACATTAAAACCGATATTGCTTCATGTATCGGAAAATTTCTCGAAACACCCACCCACTATAGTGGGATACAAGTATTCATGTTGGAACAGCGCCGTACACGTTTCATTAGCTTATGGTGTGACTCACTCCTCCCGTCGAGCCGATCCGTTGCATGTGGCTCATAGTCATCTCAGAGCTTCAACCGACTGGACGTGCGCTCCTCGAATACGATGGAATTTACTTTGAGCAGCATTCTCAACGTCGTGTACGATGTGACCGTGACGAAGACGTTGCGCGTGTTCAGGCGTAAAACCGGTGTCATTAACTATGTACTGGAAACGACTTGTAGACAAACAAACAAACGGAATGTTGTTTATTTAAGTGTTGAGGAGATGAATAGAATCTTCGTGGTAGTTGAGAAGTGGAGTGAAGATCGTTATAAAATTTCTGCAGGTGTAGGTACAAGAAGGGAGCAGATTAGTGACACCCCCTCATACGCCGTTGTTTGTACGTTGTGTATAAATAACGATCAGCCATGCATTGATATACGGCTGATGTGGAAGAATGCTTCTCATAATAACGCTCTTGTCCCTACGCAAAACCGTTTCATCCTCGACAGAATGTTTGAAATCGTCGGATTCCGCAAGCTGAAGCCTATATTAGATGCGCGTGTTACGGATATGCTTTATTTTGATATTATTCTTCAATACGCATACACCGCTCTGTTCAATGGGTTTACCGAGTGTAGGACTGAACAAGGCGAGAATGGTCTAGAGCTGGGTGCTTATTTAAAAGGTTTAGACTCTTTAAAATATCATGAACTTTGGTACAAAGCACTTGAGCGGTACGGGGCTGAGCTCACCTACACCGTTCACTTTGAAAAACTATTTCTTTATATAATGAGCAGCTGTCTTAACGACTTAGAATATTATTTGAACCGCTATGCGGTGTGAAGAAGAGTTCACGATTGAAAAGCTCGGGTTGGTAAAAATAAACCCACGATTGGAAAGGAGTGTTTATAAACTTGTATTTAATAATGACGTTGTGGCTAACGATGACCTCTTTGTGCGTGCTTTTGATTGTACTGTATTCTAGACGTATTTAAAGATAACTTGCCAACCGGATGTAAAGTGGGCACAAAAGTAGTGCTGAACGATATGAAGGCCATTTATATAAAGTATAGGTTTCCCTATAACTTGAGCGGTGAAATAATATTAAGCCGCGTTTACTGCGTAGTGCGAAGCAATAATGATGTGATTGTAGACTCGATTACGTGTGAGTTTAGTGTTTTACGCAGTAGAACAAAGTGAATGTATTTTGATGAATTTTCAATAATTTAATTATTTAACATAATTCTGTGTATATATTTCTCCTGAACTATTATTTTGATGATTATATTCCATCGTTTTGTATTTCTTATTTTTTATTTTGTGCAGAAGATAAAGTGTATGTATTTATTTTCAATATATTTAATTATTTAACATAATTGTGTGCATATATTTCTCCTGTACTGTTATATTGATTGTTATATTATTTTTTTTATTATGTACAGTGCTTACAAGAAGTCTCACGCCTCTGTCTCGTCCCAAGCTAGTCTGTTAGGTATAAAATGGGCGGTCCTTATGGCAGCGGAGGTGTGTTCGGATTGGTGCACATAATTGCTCTAACCCCATCAATGACGTCCACATTATAATGTTATAATGTTATAATGTTTCAGACCAACAAAGACCCTAGGATCCACTCATGGCCGGTCTACCTAACTGTGTTCGTAATCGTGTATTGTTTATGTCCTCCGTGGTGGCGGAGGGGACCTACAATTTTACGTGGGTTCCGAACCACAAGAACATAAGAAATTTATGTAAAAACCGTCGGTAAATTGGCAACGACCAATTTTTACGAAACTAAATAATTATCAATTTAAAACCAATTAATTATCGATTTAAAACTAAAGATAGAATCTCTGGATCCAGAGGATCTAGTCATAATAGACTACTATCCACAAATATGTTACACTATATCTATTTATAACGGACATGCAAATATATCAGATCCAAAGAATCCAGTCAATTTCATTACGGTATCCATCAAGTCACGGTCCATATCGATTGCGGACCAAGTCAAAATTTACAATCATATACATTACAATATATACACTTACGAGAAAAAGTGTAGTTGTGGCTGTAAAGACTGTACAGTAATGTAGAAATGTGTGTGCACCCATTTTGGGTCTCCCATTTAAAGGTGTTTGTGGGGCAAGTGAAGATCATGAGTTTTTCAATACCTCACAGTACTATGGGGGGCACCGCTCGGCAGAGGAATCTCTTTAAATGGGGTGCGTAAGGACAGAGAGTATCCCCTAACCCAAGACGCTGCCTCCCTAATCCCACAACACTTGGTTGAGCAGTGGGATCTATCCCCAGAAAGCCTTAATTTTTACTACCTTAAACTATACCCTTTCTATCAACATATGCGTCTAATCAAATTTTTAAACATGTTTATATAGACGTGCTACTAATTACTTCTACCGGCAAACTATTCCAGCTATTTACTATTCTATGCGTAAAAAAGTTTTCGCAACTGCTGTCTCGAACCTTCTACTTGTCAACTTACACCCGTTATTTCTAGTCCTATTATATTGAGATATTCGAAAAAGCTATCTCTATCTACGTTATCGAACCCATTCATAATTTTGAAAACCTGGATAGATCACCCCTTAACCTCCTAGTCTCAAGTGTTGTCAATTTTAACTCCTTACTAAGCCTATCCTCGTAGACTTTGACCTAAGCGACGGAATCATCTTAGTTGCTCGTCTTTGAACTCTTTCGATTTTGTCTATATCTTTGCACATATGAGGATTCCAAAATTGGACCGCGTACTCCAAATGGGGTCTAACTAATGATTTATAAAGTGGAACTATAATATCGCGCGATTTGTACTCAAAATTTCGAGCTATAAAACCTAACACTTTGTTCGCCTTATTGACCGCTGCTGTACTTTGTTTCGCTACTTTTAAATCACCCGTGACTATAACTCCTAAATCTTTTTCCTGCTCTACGCTTGTTAAATCTTTCCCTGACATACTATACGCAAAATTACCGTTACGCGAACCTATATGTCATCCGCAAACTTTGAAACTGTACTGACTAAGCCGACATCTAAATCGTTAATATATATAAGAAAAAGCAAGGGGCCCAATACAGAACCCTGAGGAACGCCACTCGCTACATTAGCCCAACACGACTCCGCTCCATCAACGACCACCCTCTGTTTCCTGCCTCGCAATCACTCTTCTAGCCAATTTATTACTACACCCCTGATTCCATGAGCCTTAGTTTTTTCAATGAGTCTTTTGTGCGGCACGGTGTCAAACGCTTTTTGAAAATCTAAATACACTACATCAACCGCCCGATGTCTATCGTAAACGTCAACCACGCTATGGAAAAATTCTAAAAGATTAGTTAAGCAAGATTTGTTTCGCCTAAATCCGTGCTGCGTATTTCTAACTAGCTTATGGAATTCTAAGTGTTCGACTATACGATCCCTAATTATTGATTCCAGTAGCTTACCTACAACAGACGTTAAACTGATTGGTCTATAATTTCCCGCCGCACCTTTGTCGCCTTTCTTAAAGATAGGTGTTACGTTTGCTAACTTGAAATTATCTGGTACGCACCCCTCAGAAATAGACGCATTAAAAATCTTTGTTAGCGGCACAACAATGCTATCTTTTAATTCTTCTAGTTGTATGGGATATATGGAATCCGGCCCCGGTGATTTACGCGTTTTCATTTTATCAATATAGCGCGTTACGTTATGTTTGTGTTGATCGCTCTATCTATCTATATATAGAGACATACTGTATATAGATATATATAGAGTATGCAGGGGATAACGTGTCTCAGTCCCAGCTATGGTAGTTGTCTTACAATTAACAGTCCCAAGTGCAAGTTACGTTAACACCTCCACATAAACTACCCTGAACTAAAATAACATATGTGAAGCCCTTACCCAGAAACCATTTAAAAGGTGTGATTTAAAAGCTTTCTCTCTCTCTCTCTCTCTCTCTCTCTGATCACACCGCATCCCATCAGAGGTCTTCAGCAGGGACATCGGCAATGTATCCATATAACGTTAATAATAACCGAAACTCGGGGAAAATGTACTCTTTGCCTTCCGCTCTATCTCAAATCTTTTTCTCTTAGTAACCTCTTAATACAAACTAATCTATCATATTTTGCGACTTTTTAACTCTGGTAGGATTCAATTCCATTCCTATAGTGTAAGAGATACTTAAATTCATGTGTGTTAATAAATAATCATTTTTAAATAGTTGGAGCGTTCTAGGTCATCTGCAATAATCTATAGACTACCCCTCAAGCCCACTCTCAACACTTAGATTCCCCTAAGACACAGGCGTCTTCAAGTAACATGAATGCGTAGAGATCTAAGGTGTTAGATTCCATATTATATAATTTATGTGCTAGGTTTAAGAACGCTGGCATTGAAGGATGGAAGGAAGGGACAGTAAAAGCGATAATAGATTTAATGAAGGAAGTGAAATGAGGATGGAGGTAAGCGTTGCTATGTCGAAGGAAACGAGGTTGGGTGGGGAATTACGAAGGGAGGATGAAAGGGAGAGAGGGGGGCTAAAATGAACGCGGGGATATGTTAAAGGAGAGGAGAGAAATTCATATGAAATGCTAAACACAAACTCAAATATTTATTTTAATGCTCTAGACCTAGAAAGACAAACAGCAAAATACCTTAAACTAACAATGAATTGACAGAAACAGAAGAGTCTGGTCATAGACGCACTGATAGGTTTAACGTATGTGGCTAGAGGCCGCCACTCAGAATTACCACTACTACCTAAGTCATAATAAGGTTATTTACTATGACAGAGTAGTCATGAGTAGTTATGGAAATAAAATATGATTATACTGTTGATGGTTGACTATATTCAGTTGGAGTATAAACTATTGCTGACAATCTTTGGATCCTTGGCTTTTAAGACAAATTTTTTATGCATATGTTCAACAAAATAGGAAATTGGCTGATTACACTAGGCAACAAAGATTTTGTTACAGAAGACCAAATAGGTGCTCCTAGCTAATTTCGGTATGCTGATTTCAAATCTATAATTAGATTTTTTCTAGCACGTCTAGATTTTGTGTAAAATGCAAATCACTTTCAGTAAAATTTTCTACCACGTCCAGATTTTGGTTTTAATCGGCTTAATGCCAGTAATATGAAACTTGCTTTTCAAGGTTAAAGCAATTTTTTTTGCCAACTATATACAAATTCGAACAATTTTGATAAATAAAATTTATCCCAAGTTGGCAACACTGAGTCAAGAGCATAGTAACGGGCAACGGCCCAACGATCAGTCGCTACGTGACAGTCAAGCAGAACGGTTGTTGAAGCTCTCTGCTGATGAGCAAGTGACAGGTTGTGGTGACTTGTGTGTTTTTATAGCATTTGTTTTGTACTACGGTGTGTATTTCTTTTTATTTTGCAAACCGTAATAATTACTTTCTACGTTTTTTCAGATATTGTATGGTAATTCAAAATGGCATCAAATAGACGTGCTTGTGTAAATCACCCAGACAACTTCTGCTTTGTCTGTGGACAATATACACCTAAGCCACAACGTAGAAACATAACAAAGATTAAACTTGCCTACAAGTGTTATTTTGACTAAGTTAGGAGACCAACAGAGGGACTGGGCACCACATATTTGCTGTGCACAGTGCAATGCAATGTTAATAGCTTGGATGAATGGTAAAAGAAAAGCTATGCCGTTCTCAGTCCCCATGGTTTGGCGTGAGCCGAAAAATCACTTCAATGATTGTTATTTTTGTTTGACAAAGATTGCTGGTTTCACAAAGAAAAACAAATCAAAGATCACGTACCCAAACTGCGAATCAGCAATGAAACCAGTACCACATGATGAAACAAATCCACCACCAGTTCCACCAGCAACGATAACAGACAGCAGTTCATCTGAAGATTCTGCTAGTGATATAGAAACAGGGAAAGATGGCATATATGTTCCAGATGCAAATATTTCCCCACATTTGTTAAGTCAAGTGGAGTTAAATGACTTAGTGCGCGATTTGGAATTACCAAAAGAAAAGGCAGAGTTGCTTGGTTCAAGACTTCAAGAATTTAATCTTCTCCAACCAAACACCAAAGTTTCCCATTTCCGCCATCGCCATTTGCAGTTTTCATCATTTTACTTACAGGAAGAAAACGTTTGTTTCTGCCACGATATCAGTGGTCTGATGCAAGGGATTGGCTGTCGCTATGATCCAAAAGAATGGAGACTGTTCATTGACTCTAGTAAAGCTAGCCTTAAAGCTGTATTACTGCACAACGGCAATGAAAAACCTTCAATACCTGTAGCACATGCCACTGGCCTTGATGAGACTTATGAATCGATGAAACTGCTGCTAAGACTCATCAAATATAAGGACCACACATGGAATATTTGTGGCGACCTTAAAGTTGTATCATTACTTCTTGGGTTACAGTTGGGCTACACAAAGCATATGTGCTTTTTGTGTCTATGGAACAGCAGAGATGACAAGAACCACTACAAAAAACATGATTGGCCATCTAGAACTGAACATGTTGTGGTAAATACAATGTGAAACACCCAGCACTTATTGACCCTCAGAAAGTACATCTTCCACCACTTCACATTAAACTTGGCCTTATGAAAAATTTCGTGAAGGGTATGGATCATCAAGTAGTGGTTTCCAATATTTAAAGGATAAATTCAAAGGAATATTGACAGATGCTAAGCTAGAAGCTGGAGTTTTCACTGGACCACAGATCCGCAGTGTCATCCACGACTCATCGTTTCCATCTAACCTAAATGAGAATAAACTAGGAGCATGGACATCTTTCGTTGAAGTTGTCAAAAATTTCTTGGAAACCACAAAGCTGAAAACCACCGTAAACTCGTAGAAAACATGCTTAAATCTTATGAAATAATGGGATGCAGAATGTCTTTGAAAATTCATTTTTACATTCTCATCTTGACTTCTTCCCGGCCAACCTTGGGGCTGTAAGTGACGAGCATGGTGAGCGCTTCCACCAACAGATCTCAGTTATGGAAAACAGATACCAAGGTAATTTCAACCCAAATATGATGGGAGATTATTGTTGGTTCCTGCAGAAGGAGAGCTCATCATCATACAAGCGACAAAGGAAGAGGACACACCAAAGTTTCACTTAAGAACAGGAATTTGCCTTTCAGTAGTAACAACAAAATACTAACGCGCTTTGGGTGGATGGTTGGGCGCAGGGGTGGTAACTCCGCCAGCGGAATTCCGCTGTCTGTCTTAAGCCAGAATAGAGGAGGAAAGACATCCCTGTTCACTAATTATTTAAGTATGCTTAACATAAAACGTGGCACGGAAAAGTATCTTAGACGGCTTTCGTAATAGAAGCGGGTGAGAAAAAAAATGAAAAATAGGGGTTTTCGGTTACACAAAATCTGGACGTGATAGAGAAATTTTGATATCAGATCTGAAATCAGCATCACCGATTTAGTAGGAATCAGTAGTTCACGTGTCTGTAACAAAAAAAAAGTTGAAATTTGTTGCCTAGTGTTATTATTACGATTCGAAGGGTTGGTACCCTTCACAACCGAAATCAATTTCAGAAGGGGTGCATGGTATCTTCATTTCCTTTATCGTCCCGGCACGCTTCACATAAGCCATTTACGCAAAGATGGAAAGGCCGTCTGTGCACCACGAGACGACCCAGGCAATGCGGGGAGCAATGGTGACATTGCATGAATATGGTGTGCCAATAAGAGAAATATCAAGACGACTAGACGTTCATCGCAGCACTGTGGACCGGTGGATTCATCGGTATGAAGCAGAAAACTCAATCGCTACTTTGCCGAAGTCTGGTCCTCCGCGTTCAACATCTCAAGAAGAAGATGCTGCGATTGTTAATCATGCCAGAGAGCATCCGTTTGTTCCAGCGACGCATATTTACAGACACCTGAACCTTCGTTGTAGCGCAAATACAGTGAACAACAGACTTCACGAGGCAGGGTATTTTTCTCGCCGTCCAGCTATAAAGCCTGCATTGACGATTGAGCATAAAGAGGCGCGGATGGGATTTGCCTTGCAATACTTGCCGCAGGAGGAAGAATTCTGGAGAAAAGTTGTGTACTGTGACGAAAAAACATTTTCAACAGATAGTCATGGTTCCCTGCATTGTTGGAGGCAGCGCGGAAAACGCTATGAAGAAGGAAATGTTTTCCCGAGCAAACGTAGTGTTCACATCAATCTCGGCGTGTGGGGCTGGATGTCTGGCTATGGTGTCGGAGAATTGACTCAAGTAGAGGGACGCTTTACTGGACAGCAATATTGCCAGATACTGGAAGAGGTGCTGCTACCCAGTGTTCGTGCGTATCTGGTTCCAGCGCCGGAACCATTTTACTTAATCGAAGATAACAGTCCCATTCATAGGAGTAACTTTGTGAGAACGTGGTACGAAGATCACCCAGAGATTATTAATCTAATTCTGCCACCACGTTCTCCTGATATGAATCCGATTGAAAACCTTTGGGCAATAATGATTAACGAATGGGAGCAACGCAATGAAAGAACATTTGAAGCACTTTTAGCTCACACGAGGAATAGTTGGGAGAGCTTACGCCGAACACCAAACATTCCCTACAATCTGGCCTCTTCTATGCCGCAACGATTGCAAGAAATTATTGATGCCGGAGGAAGCTATACGAAATACTGATGTTAAAGCCATGACGTAAATGTGTATCGAATATATATTTATGTTAATATAGAATTTTATTATATTTTTATGTTTGACATCTATAAAAGTATATATTGTGACCATGAAAGAACTTTACTTATCCTTAGTTAGAATCTTTTCTTGCAATGTCTACGCTCGTGGAGATGATAATATATGCATTGTTGAAACAAACTATGAGAAGGTAATAGTTTCAGGAAAAAAATAAAAAACTGGCAACATCGAGGCCATCACATGTTTATGGGAATTGTCATATGATATGCTACCAATAAACTCTTATATACTACTATATACAGTATACTATATTACGTAATAATTACGATGAACAAATCAAATGCAAATTTCTCTGATTCACGGCCCACCAGTCTTGCTTTAGACTAATGACTTTCATAAGATGGAATAGGTTACCACTTAAAACAATGGATAAACTATCTATTAGTGAGACGACCGTGACTTCCTCGAAATGCGAGCGCGTGAGAAGTTCACTGAGGAATTTGGTCATTAGATTCTTCACGTAGGATATGTATCACAAACAACAATATTGAAAACAATTCCCAACAATTACTTAAAATCAATCATTGCATTTGAGCAAATAATTTAGACCTGCGTCAAAATAACTTAGGTATCATGCCATGATTTGGGATATTTGCCGAATTAGTCGTTCTCTATAGTCTACAGTATATATTGAGACGGTATAATGTAATGCCCAGCTAATATTATGATGACTAGGATTGCTCCATAACCATCCCAACATCCCGAAACTTGGTCATTCTGCTTCTTAATCATTTGCATTTTAAACACTAAAATGTAGCAGAAGTGACGTAATAATGGACGTCATTGATTGGGTTAGAGCAGTTATGTGCACCAATCCGAACACACCTCCGCTGCCATAAGGACTGCCCATTTTATACCTAACAGACGAGCTTGGGACGAGACAGAGGCGTGAGACTTCTTGTAAGCACTGTACATATTCCTCGTTCATATTTCTTATACTATTATTATTTTTTATTTTAGTTTTTGATCATTCCATTGTTTGATTGTATATTTTCTATATATTTCTGATTCCAATAATTCGACTAAATAAACAGAATGATGTAATGGTGTTTTATTTAATTCTTTTGGTTGTAAACAATATTTAATTATACTAAATAGCTGGTTACGCCTTCTAAACCGACTGACGGATTTCTAACCCAACCATGAAGAATATATGAGGGGTCCCGCGTCTTAAGGTACCTAAGCGCCAAAAATAAAATTCGTCAGAAATCGCTTCCAAAGTTCAGCAATATTGTTCATTTTTAGCTAAATTAGTTCTAATTATGCTAATGAAGATGTTGATGAGTTTTTGGAATAGATTTTCATATTTTATATTTTATATATATTTTTTAAATTTTTTGATTGTCTTATTATGCCGAACTTTGGGTGAACTTTTGGCTGGCGATAGAGGTGAAAAAAGTAGTTCCCTTCATAAGGTTTTCAACCATACTTCTATTGTCGTAAGGTCATTATAACCCAAACCACGCGATAGAGGAAGGGTGAAAATAGTGATATCCATCAAAAACACGTTTTCTCCTGTGGTGGTGCTTAGGTACCTGAAGACGCGCGACCCCTCATATGCTTTAGTTAAATAAATAGCGCTATCTGGCAACTCAACCTGTACATCTGAAAAGGCCATTTACGCCTTCTAAGCCAACTGACGGATTTCTAAGCCAACTGTCAATAATGTATGCTTTAATTAAATAAACATCGCAATCTGAAAACTCAACCTGTACAGTACAAGCCATTTACGCCTTCTAAGCCAACAGGCGGATTTACACCTTATAAGAGAGCGGGCGCTCAGATGAAGTCTTAATATGCACTTGGCTCCTGCCAGGCGAACACCTCTCGTCCTCTCTCCTTCTCCTCTCTTTCTCTTGGGGGATAACTCCGCTTCCAACCAAGTTGCATAACCTCTTGTTGCTCTTGCAACATTCCCCCCTTTGCATAAATCCCCTCCCCCTTTATTGCATACCCCCCTGACACCCTTTGTTACATAACCCCTTTGCGACATCTTGCAACATTGATCAACATTTTCAATTGCATTGCAATGTTCATGCACTCTCCCATTTTGCGCCCATACTACTTATGTGAAGCATGAAGTGGCTGTTCAAAGGGACGTTTTTTGAAGTGGGTGGGGAAGTGAAGAGTGGAATCATCGGCATAGGAGTGAATAGGGCAGGAAGTGCGACTTAATAGATCATTGATAAATAAAAGAAAAAGAGTAAGTAACAGGAGAGAACCCTAAGGAATATCACTGTTAATAACTTTAGAAGAACAGTGGCCATTTACAACCGCAGCTATATATCAGGATTTGTGTGAGACTATATCAAAAGTGTTTGATATGCATAGCGCAATACCAAAGGTTTCACCGAAATCCCGAAAGAAGGATCTACAGATCTACAGAAGCTAAGGCTAACAAAGACCCTAAGATCCACTCTAAGGATGACCAAGAGTCAGATAGATATGCAAGAAGATCGCCAGTAGAGCGTCCCTTGGGAACACATACTGACGATCTGAAAGAAGATTGTTAGAACAGGGGTGTTTAAGAATCTTCCTATTTGGGATAAGATGAGCCGGTAAAATGAACAGATTCCACTGTTGCAATGAACTGGGCATGGCAAAATCAAATACCTAAACAATAAAAGATGTTTTCTGGATCCTAGATTTGACTGATAGTGAAAAATGATGAGTATAAGTGAAAATAAAGTAAACTTAGCACAAAAAAAAACCTTTAAAAGAATGAAAAGAATGTGTCCAAGGCATTGGTATGTGTCTAAAATTTATTGTTGTAAAATAAGATAAGAAAATATTTTCTCGGGATTACAAGTAAATTTTTCAAAAATAAATTTCTTAAATATTGTGTATATATATATATATATATAAAATATGTAGTAGTGTTTCCCATTTCTACAAAACCTTCAACTGCAGACTTTAATCTCGGCGAATCCTTTCAAATAAAAGTTCCGGTCACCTCAACTGAATAGACATACCATGCGGACGATTCCAAAGATATTACTTTATTTGATATATATATATATGTGTGTGTGTGTATATATATATATATATATATATATATATATATATATATCAGTGGCGACTGGCGTATAGGAGCGATGGAGCGGTCGCTCCTCCTTGCTTGAAACGATAAATATTAATTTAACAGATAAAAAATATATTAATTTTAAGATATTAAAATAAATATTCTTGAAATATATTTTAAAAATTCATGTGGCATATCATCATGATTCATGAGGCATTTTGAGTAAGCCTTCATACAGTAAATAATATTCTAAACTTATAGCATAGCTTCAAACAGCGGACCGCTGTTTGAATACAAAATAATATTGCAGCCGAATGGAGCGATAGATTTTTCGCTCAAGTAAATATAAATTATATTTTACTGTTGTAATGAAAATATAAGTACAATCGCGAATTTTTTTTATAATAACAACTTTATTTTTACTAATAGTTACTTCAGTAATAATGATATAAGCCATTTATATGTATTTTATTGAAATTATTACTTATTTGTAATTAACTAGAATTGTACGTCTGGCATAGCCGCATATGTTAATACAAGTACTCTTGTGAGCGGCAGTTGGATTCGCGCTAGCCTATTGTGAGTCCGTGTTGTCGTACAATTTTATGAAATCGCACCCCTATACATTTATACCACGAGTCGCCACTGATATATATATATATATATGATACACACAGATCTTGCATGGAACAAGGAACTCTTCTGGGATAATTAAATCCACTATAGTCCGAATAAGTAAAGGTAAATGACAAATACCATAGTTTTTCTTTTTCATGATGCAAGCCCGACGTGGGCAACGGGTCTCTCGCAAAGAGGTCCCATAAATATAGCTTCCCTCACCAGCTATCTGCAAAGCAGACAGGATCCAGCTTTGGGACATGGATCTAGGGTTTAAAGCAGCCTAGCCCAAATACATTTAGAACCTCAATATAAGTAAAAGACTCGTTGCATTCACGTCGGATTGAATAAATCAAAGAAAAAGGGGTAACTATTATATTTTTAGCCAAAACCAAAACTTAAACCTCAACTGGCAGAATTGAGCGTCCACTTTTCAAGGCACATAACATGTCCGTTTCATGATGGGAATGAACTCCCATCATGAAACGGACATGTTATGTGCCTTGAAAAGTGGACGCTCAATTCTGCCAGTTGAGGTTTAAGTTTTGGTTTTGGCTAAAAATATAAGTTACCCCTTTTTCTTTGATTTATTCAATCCGACGTGAATGCAACGAGTCTTTTACTTATATTGAGGTTCTAAATGTAGTGGCGCTAGGCTGCTTTAAACCCTAGATCCATGTCCCAAAGCTGGATCCTGTCTGCTTTGCAGATAGCTGGTGAGGGAAGCTATATTTATGGGACCTCTTTGCGAGAGACCCGTTGCCCACGTCGGGCTTGCATCATGAAAAAGAAAAACTATGGTATTTGTCATTTACCATTACTTATTCGGACTATAGTGGATTTAATTATCCCAGAAGAGTTCCTTGTTCCATGCACGGTCTCTGTGTATCATAAAAAACTCAGGGAACCATTCTGAGTTCATTCCCATATATATATATATATATATATATATATAGAGCGACAACTAATAAATGCCTTTTGCATAATCGTAAAATATTTTGAAAAACTCGTTAAATTTTTTTTCAACTTTTCTTATTCTTTTAAATTTCAGTCTTTTATTTAAATGTCACATGATAAGTTTTGGGTTTTTGTGACTTGCTGAATTAAATTCAAGCCTTGAAGCCTCCATGAAAAGATTCGCTGATGATTTCGACTTCAATTTTTTCTAAAGTTCAAATAAGAAGCATTGCATTCATTTGCATACACATCCACACACACACACACACACACACATATATAATATATATATATATATATATATAAACGAAATCCCCAAACAAGTAAAAATTAGAATCCTAAATTACACCTATTACACGAAGGGAAAAATATACAGGCCATAAAATACGCGTCTTTATAAATCATATGCCATCAACTTCCAGACCGTAATTGGTTCATAATTTCTCATTAATAACTCATCGAGACTCTAGAATCGCACGTAGAAGCTACTTAATATGCATGGAACGAGTCTAACTGAGTTAGTAACAACGAACAAAAACGTCATTGTTTGTTGTCGTACCCTCACTGGAGGTCAAACGTGAGTTATTATCGCACGAGGTATAACTCAGGAGGGAACCTTCGACTATAACTGTTGTATTTCATGCTACGTATAAACAGAAACTAAAGAATTATTGATGTATTTATTAAGGCCACATCGCTTATTGATGTTCTTCATCACTCGCTTTCCATCTGCATAACTATATCGTTGGTTGCCATATTTAATTTGTCACTTTCATTTCTGATATGAAATTATCTTTTTAATTTTACGAATAAATTCTCAGAGAATGGATATGTAATGAGATAATTTGACCGACAGTCTATATGTACACACATATATATATATATATATAATATATATATATATATATATATATTGTATATATATATATATATATATATATCGGTTTACGTGGGTGGGTTTGCATTATTCATCCATTTCGGCGCTTAATTGTGAAATTCATCCTATATATATATATATATATATATATATATATATACACAAAAGATTTTAAGATTGGAATCGTGGTAGAGAAATTGAAACTTTGAATGCGGGCTGAAGATTTCGACATTTTGGTATGATGTGATGATGATACTTATTTATTTAGAATCTCTTCAACGAACTACTATTCACTTCTGGTTTCAGATTCAGCATTTTTACTGGCGTTCCTCTCACTTTTTATCTGCTCTCGCCATGTTGAATAAAAGGGGGAAAAAAGGAGAGAGAAAAGAGGGGGAAAAGGGAGAAAAAGGGGAAGGAGGAGAGGGGCTAAACAACAACAATAATAGCTTTAGACATTTATAAAAGGGCGCAACAAAAATATTACAAAAGAAAAATAGGTAAATTTTAAGTTATTCTATTAAACTATATATATATATATATATATATATATATATATACTGTATATATATATATATGAAGGGGGAACTAAAATAAAAGCAGACTTAGAAAGCTAAAAGTCTTGAAATGAGGTAAAAAAATGAGAGAACTGAATCGTGAAGTAAATTAGAGAGGGAAAAAAACCCACTGAGTGATATTAAGGGGAAAATAAGCAAAACTAAAAAGTCACTTAAAAAATAAGAAATGGAGAACGCAATAATTAGTGATTAAAATTAAATAAAATTAGAATTAGAACTTTTTAATGGGTTTCACTTTACTTATATTTTCTATTATATTTATTATTTATTATTAGCGTCAGTAAATTTATATCGAATATATATTATATATATATATATATAGAGAGAGAGAGAGAGAGAGAGGGAGAGAGAGAGTTTAATTGAATAACTTAAAATTTACATAAACACTGTTTTATAATTAATTTTATATTTTTACCTTGCGGGTTGGTGTAATTATATATATATATGTACTTACTTTGTGTTACTTTGTGAGAGTTCGAACAACGGTTTAGGATCGACCTGCGGTCGAACCCTCTGCAGCATCCCACCTCATTTGCGGGATTTGGTGAAGGAGGGAATTGCTGTCTAATCTCCTCCTACCCTCGTAGCCAGCCACGCATGGCTGGTCAGGGACTTTGCACAAGAATCTGTCCAGCTAGTTCTTGAAATTATTCAGGTCGATGTGCTGGAGATTCTTTACTTCTTTCGGTAGGGCATTTAAAAGCTTTCGGCCTCGTTTTCTGAGGGTATTTTCCATCCTCGTTTTCATGGCGCCCTGTTCCACAGCAGCTGAAACTGTACAAAATCTCTCTCTTCTCTCATTCCAGTTTGTTTCTATTTCGTTTCTTAAGGTTAGTGACAAAGCCCTCAAATATTTTCCATATGTATATTATTGTGTACCGCTCGCGCCTTCTTTCAAGAAAGTAGAGTTTCAGGGATTGTAGTCGAGACCAGTAGTCTTCACCTTCCGTTTCCTCTATCTTAGACGTAAAAGTCCTTTGTATAGCTTCAATGTTCGCAATGTCTCGTTTTCTGTATGTGCTTGTGAGTACTGATCAATACTTAGTTATTGGTAGGACTAGACGCTTCCATAATTTGAGCATGATGTTTGCTTTTCTGCTGCGGAAGCTCTTCCAGGTGATTCCCATTATTTTTCTAGCCGTTGTAATTTTGATGTTGTAGTGCTCTCTGAATTCTGTATCCGACGACATTATTACTCCAAGATCCTTGACTTGTAGATTTGGTGTTATCTGTGTGTCTTCCAGAGTTTTGTACCTTTTATTCTGCAGCTCCTTGTTATTACCATACCTTAGAAGTTGGAATTTTTCTTCGTTGAACTTCATATTGTCTTCTGCCCACTGGAATAATGTTTCAGTCTCGTTGTGTAATTTTTTTGTTACCTTCGTCCACTATTTCCTTACATATCTTTGTGTCATCTGCGAAACATGATCCAATACTGTCCTTAATATCTGCATCAGTATCTGCAATCATTATTATGAACAGCACGGGAGCCAATACTGTCCCTTGTGGGACAGAGCTCACGACTTCCGAGACTTCCGATTTAACTCCATTTACCACCACTCTTTGTGTTCTTTGCGTCAAGAAATTAAATATCCATCTTCGTAGCTTTCCAGTAATTCCTGTATTCTTAAGTTTGTGTTCTATGATTCCATGGTCACATTTATCGAAGGCTTTAGCAAAGTCCGTATATATTACATCTATGTTTTGTCCTCAACACAATGTTTCTAATTTTTTCCTGGTGGTCTAGTAGTTGTGATAGGCATGAGCGTTCAGCCCTGAAGCCATGTTGATTTTGGTTGTATAAGTCTTTCTAATAGGTAGATTTGCCTCTAATTTTACGTTCAAAGCACTTTATAAGGTGCGAGGTGAGAGCCACTGACCCATAATTCTTGGGCATTACTCTGTTACCACCTTTAAATAGGGGGCCAATGTTCGCGTTCTTTAAAGGGAGTGGAATTTGTCCTGTGTCGAGTGATTTCCTCCATAGTAAGTATAGCGGTTTGGCAATACTCTCTTTACATTTCACCAGAAACGTGGCACGCCATATGTCCGGCCCTGGCGCTGAATTGTCTCGCATCTGTGATAAGACCTTACTTACATCTTCCGTGAACTCGAAGTCCATTAATAGGTTTATGCCGGAATTTGTTCTTGGCTGATTTGTATCTATGTCGAAAAATTCGTCTGGGTTTTCTACTTCCATCTCGGACTTAGGGGTGCTAAACACAGAGTTACATTTTTTCCTAAGCAGTTCGCTTATTGTTTTCGAGTCATTTGTGTATTTGGCCTCCCCATCTATCAACGGACCAATACTCTCCTTACACTGCATTTTCCTTTTCGCAAACGTGTCGAAGTATTTTGGGTTATTTTTTATGTTTTCTGCTACCTTGTTTTCCTCCTCGTTTGTCTTGTGTATGAATGTTTGCTTTAGGTTCATTTCTGTTTCGCCAAGTTTCCTCTCAAGTTTGAATCTCTTTGCATCAGTTCTGCATCTGTGAAGATGTTTTACGGTTTGTCTTCGTTGCCTGAATAGTGTCCTGATTTTCCTCTCGAGCTTGCTACGTTTTCTTTCCTGTCTCTCTGGAATATGTTTCAGCATTATAGGTTTGGTTTCAATCTCTATTATACATAGTATTTCTTGTGGAGCCTTCTCATGAAGTAGCAATTCCCAATTTACTTCCTTTAAATCTTTATTTACTTTTCCCAATTTACTTTCTTTGAATTTATGTTTAAGCCTTCAAATGTTCTTTCTGACTCTCTTGGATGCGTTTTCGGACCTCTGGGTGCTAACTTCAATTGTACATGTACAGTATATCGATGAGTGGAAAACTTCGTGTGCGTTACCTTTTTATTTATTATTATCTCGTCGTTATTTGTCGCGATTAAATCCAAAACGTTCTCTTTTCTTGTGGCTTCACAGATTTCCTGGGTAAGGGCCTAATGTTCCATAATATCTAATAGCAGCGGTGCTTGGGTTCTATCATCGTTTGTAATGTTGCCATGAAACTGCTGAACATATACTGTATAACTTCGTTATTTTTCTTCCATGATATGAATGGAAAATTAAAATCTCCGAAATTAGAATATTTGTTGCTGGAGTTTCAAGTAATTTTAATATGTTTTCTATTTCATTTGTGGCAATTTGGAATTAACTTTTTGTGGTGTTTGGTGGTCTGTAGATGTTCATAATGGTTAGGTTCAGTTCTTTTACTTCTTATAATAATTTCGATTGTGCTGTTTGATTTGTTTACCTTCACTTCACATGTGTGTGTGTTTCACGTAGATGCAACACCCTCCCCCTCGTCTAGCCACTCTATCTGCTCTCTGTATGTTGTAGTCCAGCAATGCTATTTCAGTATCCTGGATGCAGTTTTCACAGCCTTTTTCGCATTTATGTGTGTTTCCGTTAGGCATATGATATTTATGCTGGCTTCTGTAAGTATTGTAATTTGCAGCCTGTATGGTCCGTATATAGGCCTTGAATATTTGTGTATAAAACATTAATCGGGTTTCTAATTTCGATGGTCAGTTTTCCTATATACTGATCGTTTCTAGGTCGATGTCGGTTCCTGTTTGGTATTATTGGTTTGGCCGCTGCATTTAGAAGAATTGAGGTTGCGGCACTTGATACCACTGTGGTTGTTGTATTATCGGTGGGTGGTGTTAGATAGAGGGGTGATGTATGTAATGGTGTGGTAAATATATCTGCGGAGTCCTGTCCTTTCTTGTTAGCAGGGCAAGCTGTGCTTTTATCGTTCTCATTTCCTCTAAAACATTTGTTTCCTTGCTCCTGTTGTTACTTCTAATTCGGATAAGGTCTGTTCTTTCCCATTCTCTTCTTTGCGTACCCTTTATGTGGAAATATGGGCACTTTATATTTTGGCATGTTCTCTCTGTCAGTGACTGTCTGCCCACAGGAGGGTGGAAAAAGTGGCAGTTTTGTCCGTATCTGCATCTTCCATTCCTCACCATATCGAAGGATTTTTTTGGGTGACTGTACCTGTAGTTTGATTCATATTTGCACGACCCTGTTTTATAGTATTCGCATATGGCCCGTCGTTTAATCTCCTTACGAGTCCTATGTGATTCGATTGCTTTCTTCTGTTTCGCCACCACTTCTTCCCTACTCAGTGGTTTTTTGTCTTCGGCGAGTTTTCATTTGTGTTCCTGGTATTTTTCTCTTTCTCCTTTGTGTCCCTGGTATCCCTCTCTTTTTCGTTTGTGTTCTTGTTTTATCTCTCTTTTGCAGGGGGGGGGCATTTCATCCTCTGAGGCTACTTTTGCATCTTCCTGTAGTGTGCTTTCCTGCAGTGTGTTGTCCTGCGTCCCGTTTTCGGTTGTGTTAGCGTTATCTGGTGTTTCCTGGTCATCTGTCGGTAAACATGTATTGCCCATTTGCATTGCTCTTTGTACTATATTCTTATTTTTTTCCATGCACTTGACGCACAGGAAGCCATAAAGGCCTATGATTTTGTTATTTAATCTGTTTATCATTTTCCTGTCTTTTCTACCTAAATTCACGCATTCGTAATGTTTGAATGTATTGCAGAGCATACATTTTAAGCCTCTGGTTTGGTCTGTTTCACTTCTGCAGTCGCAGAGCTGGAGCGTGGCGCATTCTATTAGGCATAATCCAACTTTACTTAACTTTCTGAGTTTGCAGCAATTAACACATTTCTTCGTATTTTTTCCCAGTCTTCCTTTTATTTATTTTATTTATTTATTTATTTTATTTTTTTCTTCTTCCTTTCGGCTTCTCAAATTCTCAAATTTGGTTGCGTAATATATATTAATTTATATATATATATATATATATATATATATATATATATATATATATACATACAGGGGTT
>JAJOZX010000515.1:307500-425000 GCA_023014485.1 Bathynomus jamesi | reverse complement strand
CAAAACTTAAACCTCAACCGGGACTTGCTTTAAACCCTAGATCCACGTCCCAAAGCTGGATCCTGTCTGCTTTGCAGATAGCTGGTGAGGGAAGCTATATTTATGGGATCTCTTTGCGAGAGACCCGTTGCCCACGTCGGGCTAAAATCATGAAAAAGGAAAAAAAACTATGGTATTTGTCATTTACCATTACTTATTCGGACTATAGTGGATTTAATTTTCCCAGAAGAGTTCCTTGTTCCATGCACGGTCTGTGTTTAACATATAATGTTCTCAGGGAACCATTCTGAGTTTGTGTATACTAAACGGACGTGTTTCGTGCCTTGAAAAGTGGACGCTCAATGTCCCGGTTGAGGTTTAAGTTTTGTTTTTTTTGGCTAAAAATACAATAGTTACCCCCTTTTTCTTTGATTTATTCAACACGACGTGAATGCAGCGAGTCTTTTACTTATATAGAGGTTCTGAGTGTAGGGATCTAGGCTTGCTTTAAACCCTAGATCCACGTCCCAAAGCTGGATCCTGTCTGCTTTGCAGATAGCTGGTGAGGGAAGCTATATTTATGGGATCTCTTTGCGAGAGACCCGTTGCCCACGTCGGGCTAAAATCATGAAAAAGGAAAAAAACTATGGTATTTGTCATTTACCATTACTTATTCGGACTATAGTGGATTTAATTTTCCCAGAAGAGTTCCTTGTTCCATGCACGGTCTGTGTTTAACATATAATGTTCTCAGGGAACCATTCTGAGTTTGTGTATATATATATATATATATATATATATATATATATATATATATATATATATATATATATATATACTGTATATATATATCTTTGCACTAAAACGCATTTCCAAAACTCAATTTTGTGTACATGATACGCAGATTTTTGTTTTAAATTTAATTCAATCAATTTAAGAGGGTTTTTTTTCTTTTTTTTTTTAACTAAAGGTGAACGAGCTGAAATGGAAAACAAAAAAAAACGTGTAATCCAAGAAGGTGAAGAGGTAAACGCCTTTAACTAAAATTGAACTAAGAAATTTTCGATGAAATATAATATAAAAATTACACCCGTGAACAATATACTGTGTATATATATATATATGTATATATATATATATGGGATTGAACTCAGAATGGTCCCCTGAGGTTTTTTTCATGATACATATAGACTGTGCATGGAACAAGGAACTCTTCTGGGAAAATTAAAATTCGGACTACAGTGGATTTAATTTTCCCAGAAGAGTTCCTTGTTCCATGCACGGTCTGTGTGTATCATATATATATATATAAACACACACACACACCCACAGTATATACAGGGTGAGTCAAAAGTCTTGCTTCAAAGGTATTTATTGTAGTTATTTTTGAGACAGCACTTTTGACACCCTATATATATATATATATATATACACCTTTGGTAACGTTTAGTTTGCTTCCGCCCGAATTGTTCATGCTAACGAAAGTGAAGCTTTTCACTCCACCTTAGACCTACAGTTTAACGTGGAATCCGAACCACTCCCCACCAGCAGCCGAGCATCTTAACCATAGGCTAACCAGGGTACCCATTTATCTACCAAACACTTTCTTTATTATGTGTTAGGACGGACAGCTGGGTTTTGCTGCACGCCACCTGCCGTCACCGGGTCTCGATCCCGGGGCCGATGAATTCGTAATGAGCAACGCTAACTACTACACCACCGAGGCGCATATATATATATATATATAATATATATATATATATATAATATATATGCGCCTCGGTGGTGTAGTGGTTAGCGTCGCTGACTACTAATCCATCGACCCCGGGATCGAGGCTCGGTGTGAAGGCAGCCGGCACGCAGCAAAACCCAGCTGTTCATCCTTCCACACACACAAAAAACGAAAGTGATTGGTAGATTAATCGGTACCCTGGGTAGCCTAGGATTAAGACGCTGGGCTGCTGGTGGGGCGTGGTTCGGATTCCACGTTAAACTGTAAGTCTAAGGTGGAGTGAAAAGCTTGACCTTCGTCAGAATGAACAATTCGGGCGGAAGCTAACCAAAGATTATATATATATATATATATATATATGAATAGAAACGACATAATATTAAGGAACGTTTCTGCACACGGGGAAGAGAAATAACGAATAAATGAAAAATGAGGCGAACCGCCCAGGAATCGAACCCAAGGCCTTCCAATTGCCGGTTGGATGCGCTACCATTACACCACGGACCTCAATCATTCACAAATCGAAATTCTCCTACATAGGGCAGAACCAATGCCCTGAGAAGGCACCCTCGCAAATCGTGAATATGTGCATTTAACTGCAATGACCACGCAGTATATAAATGAATAGAACGACATAATATTAAGGAACGTTTCTGCACACGGGGAAGAGAATAACGAATAAATGAAAATGAGGCGAACCGCCCAGGAATCGAACCCAAGGCCTTCCAATTGCCGGTTGGATGCGCTACCATTACACCACGGACCTCAATCATTCACAAATCGAAATTCTCCTACATAGGGCAAAACCAATGCCCTGAGAAGGCACCCTCGCAAATCGTGAATATGTGCATTTAACTGCAATGACCACGCAGTATATAAATGAATAGAACGACATAATATTAAGGAACGTTTCTGCACACGGGGAAGAGAATAACGAATAAATGAAAAATGAGGCGAACCGCCAGGAATTTGCGAGGGTGCCTTCTCAGGGCATTGGTTTCTGCCCTAGGTAGGAGAATTTCGATTTGTGAATGATTGAGGTCCGTGGTGTAATGGTAGCGCATCCAACCGGCAATTGGAAGGCCTTGGGTTCGATTCCTGGGAGGTTCGCCTCATTTTTCATTTATTCGTTATTTCTCTTCCCCGTGTGCAGAAACGTTCCTTAATATTATGTCGTTTCTATTCATTTATATACTGCGTGGTCATTGCAGTTAAATGCATATATATATATATATATATATATATATATATATGTATATATATAGGTGGAATCTGAAGGTGGATATATATATTAATGGTGGACCGGATATCCGCATCATTTTTAACATCCGCATCCGCACTTCTGACTGCGGATGTTATACGGTTATTACCTCTAATAAATTATGCAATTTACAATTAAATTAGCTTATAAAGTAGCTTATAAGGCCCAGTCATGCACATTTCATGTAAAGTATTAATTAGTAATGAACAAACAAATATATAAGCCTCAAAATATAAATAGCTGGTAACACAGAAAATTGAATGAAACTTGTTTTATTGAATTTTCTGTGGCTGAAACTCTTGAGAAAGTTATTATTTTTTATCATAATGAAAACATTAATATTAATTTTAATTCTTATGCATTGCCTGCCATAATAGTAATATCACGAAATTTGAAAAATTATGTCATATATTCATAATTCTATATTATATTGATAGATTAACTAAATATCCGCATCCGCGAATATTGAAATTAAAGATCCGCATCCGCGGATGTTGAAAAACTGACATCCGGTCCACCACTAATATATATATATATATATATATATATATATGGGGAATAATTCACAATTTCCACACAAAATTAAAAACGATTCATTCCGAGCGTTTTTCTTGAGAAAGTTATGTAAGAGACGAAAGTGCTCAGAATTGTTTTTCATTTTCCTTGCGGAATGTATCACACACACACACACACCACACACACACACATATATATATACACATTCAACTGCAAAGAACACGCAGTATAAATAACGTAAAGAACGACGCTTGTATAGGAGATATTCCGCGCAAGACGAGAGAGAGAGAACGAAACAAATTGGTTTCTGCGAGTATGTAGAAGAATTACGGCATTTGGAAGAGTGAGGCCCATGGTGTAATGGTATCGCATCTGACCGGCAATCGGAAGATCCCGGGTTCGATTCCAGGGTGGTTACCTCATTTTTTCATTTGTTTCGTTCTCTCTCTCTCTGTCTTGCGCGGAATATCTCCCTATACAAGCGTCGTTCTTTACGATATATATATATATAATAGGGTGGTCCAAAAAAATAAATTTTGAAAATTCATAGGTCTTACCCCCTAAAATTGTTACCTATGTTGAAAAAAATAAATATAAAATTTTAATAAGATAAAAAAATTCTAAGTGGTGCCACATCACATTTGAATTTAGATGTTTTTAAAAACCTTTTTTGCTTCTTCCCCATAATATAGATTTATTGTGTCTTTACGAAAAATATTTGGATATATATCATTTTTTTGCATAATATAGATTTTTGTATGCTTATTGTGGTTAAATAATCCGAAGCACATCTTGTATGAGCGGTACTGAACACGTTGAGGCAAGAGTCGCATCTGTTCTGTTGATACTTGTATTCACGTTTTTCCATGAAATAGATTTCGTCACTTTTCCCATTAAGTGCTCATCTTGCGTAAACGTGTTGAAAGGGCATTCCTGTAACAATCGTATTTTTTACTCACAAGCCTGTCTTTTGCCAACCTGTCGTTTGCAGTGTATTGTTTGCAGTCATTTGCAGTGTATTGCAGTTCGTTTGCAGTGTTGCAATAGTGAATAATCATATTAGAAATGGCAAGTTCCTCAATGAAAACTCGCAGAAATACCGAAATATGGCTTATTGGACAACCAATTGAAATGATATGCGGGAGAAAACTTCCTTCCAAACGTGATGTGCTCCGTCGTCTTTTTTATTTACTTAAGGAAAAGAAAACTCTAAGAGAAGCTTCTAAAGCAGTTTACATAAAGGTAGTTGAATTTTGAGAACAAGCTAGAATTCCAACAAGAGCTGATTACAATGTTATACCAATGACTGAAAAAGTATATACGGAATATAGAACGCTTCAAAAATTAAAATTCATGTGCTCCGAAACTCAGCGTGAGAAAGAGAGATTGTTTCAGGACAGTTTAAACGATCTCTTTGAACGATTAGCACGTAGGGAAAGTAAGAGAAAGGAGGAAGAAACAAAGTCTGCCAAATTGACTTCATCAAGTAGCATGAGTAGTGAAGATGGAACAATGTTGTGTAAAACTAACACGGCATCAAAAAATAATGCAGGCAAGAAGGTTCCTACCTACTTTTTGACTGGTATTAAAAACAAATCTCCCATACTATGTCACCAAAACTTTGCAAAGCTTTAACTGGTATTCACACTTTCACAGGGTGTGATTCTGTTAGCGCTTTCTATGGTAAAGGAAAGAAAAAGTCATTTACATTGGCGTCAGAGAGTAGTGAGTTCATACAAGTCCTTTGTGACTAGTACGCTAAAAGTTTTGGAGAAATATGTTTGTAGACTTTATGGGCAGGACGCTTCCAGTGTTGATGATGCCAGGTACGACATATTTTGCAGTTCCCCAAAGTCCACAGAACAGAGCTTGCCACCAACAAAAGATGCTTTCACTCAACGTAGCCTGAGCCAACTACCAGGGAGAAGTGCACAGAAGGGCTCTCCACCAAAATATTTCTGCTTCTTCACCATCAGGGAAAGGATGGCAACTTATTGAAGATGAACTTAATATACACTGGATGACAAAGAACCCTGCTCCAGAAAGTGTCCTACTTCTAATTCACTGTGGTTGCAAATATGGCCAATGTGTGACGAAACGGTATTCATGTAGATCATCTAAATTAAACTTTACAGATCTGTGCTAGTGTCAAAAATGTGACAATCATACCCAGGGATTGAGCTCTTTGGCCATGAGAAAGACGACAGTGATGTAGACTAATAGCTTTTATCCGGTTGAATGGCTTTTGTTAAGAGGTCATAATCTGGAAGGATTGCATTTTATAGGTATCTGATATAGTAATTAATCTAGACATTTTTTCTCGTTTATTTTGCAATGTTTTTATGTTTGTACTGCTTGCATAGGAATCATGCAGCCTTTTTATGATTATATGGGATGTTAACGGACTCTCCAGACCTACAAACTAATTTGAGGATTATTAGGCATTTTCATTGAAGTTGAAAATAAAAAAATGTGTGTTCCTCCTGTCTGAGATGTTCTTATTTTCCATTTTAGTAAATATAACTTTAGTGAAAATAAATTGGATATAAAGTGTAATCAGTTCATTCTTTTAATTGGAAATGTATGAAGAATAGTCTGTTTGGCTTGAATTGACTCTTTTGGTGTGTCACTAAGCTTTTGACTAGGATTTTTCATTAACTGCTGGAAAGTTCTTTGTGGAACTTAAGTGGTGAGACATTCAGGTCTAGGTGTTCATAAAACTACAAAGAAAAAGTATTCCCCAAGATCCTGGAACGAAAATTGATTTCTCGCCACATTTTAGACCCTGGCGTATGGCCTACAAATGAATTTAAGGTTTTTGTTTTACAGTTTTGATAAAAGCGAAAAAAGTTTCTTTTAGGATAAAAAAGTTTTTAGTGTTCTTTATTTTGAGCCTCTCTCTCTCTCTCTCTCTCTCTCTCTCTCTCTCTAATCTGGAGCCAAACTTCCGATGGTTATTATAGTGTAGCATTTGTATCTTCATCATAAACTTGAATCATGATATCCTATTTACCATAACTTCAATTTAACTTGAAAAATTTGGATTCCTCAGTACTTGTTTTTCAGTTTAGGAATCCTTCGCAATACCTATAATGATATCATTAATTACTGTTGAAGCAGCTTGGTAACAGAAATAAACAACAGGAATATCAAATGATTAATTTTATTCAGAAGAATGTAGTTTCTGAAGAATGTTCGCCTTAGGAAATTCTAAAAACCCTCAAAAAATTACTAATTAGTTACGACAGTATATTGTTCTTTAAACTTCATTTCTGTCACCAAAAAATAATAAAATATTTAAATAAAAAAGCTATGGTGCTACTGTAGTATGCGGTCTACCGTTAAGTTTCTACTGTAGTATGCGGTCTACCGTTAAGTTTCTACTGTAGTATGCGGTCTACCGTTCAAAATATTTAAAAGGAATTGAAAGGAATTATAATTTAATTTACACAATTAAGGAATTATTAAAGAAGTTAAACATACTACTACCGCATACTTAACGGTACACCGCATACTACAGTACGCCCTTGATGATTGGTTAGGTTAAGTCGTGATATTTTCGTTAGTTTTAACGAAAATATCACGACTTAACCTAACCAATCGTCAAGGGCGTACAATTAACCTAATAATAAAATAATAAGAAGATAAGAAGCTATAATTAAAAGGTAGACCGCCGAATCGTAGGTAGACCGCATACTACAGTAGCACCAAAGCTATTACCAATTTGGATTTTTTTTGCTTTTGAAAAAGTTTGTTTCCAGGCGAATTTTTTCGAAACTATAAACTATATGTAAAAACTGTATAAAGAATATATATATATATATATATATACATTTAGGATAAAAACGAAGACGTAGAGCAAGAAAGTCATTATATTTGGCTGCAACCGACGTTTCGGGCAACTCTACCCATTTTCAAGGCCTAATAAAATAAAAGGCTAAAATTAATGCATGACAAAAAAAAATATAAAAAAATTATACGAATGTCAAAAACAAACTAATTCATAGCACAGAATAAAACCACTTAAAGAATAAAAATTAAAAAGCGTAAAACAAGCATAAGCAAAAAACAAATTAAAAATTATATACATGACAAATAACACATGATAAAAGTAAAACTTTAAAACTAAAAACATTCAAACAAATTAGTTAAAAATTAGTTAAAAACTTCACTAATAAAAAGTTAAATGAAAAAAACGCAAAAGTGCACGAAAACATACCATGCTCACTTGACATCCTCAAACAACTGAGGCGAAAAGGAGACAGGGTCAAGGGGAAAACAGAAAAATTTAGTTGGTAGGCATTCTAATTAATATAAAGGGGGTAACAGCTGGAATCATTATTTAAGCTGGAATTCAGAAATTTAATGCACAAAGATTCATAAATACGGAGAGAGGACGGACATTTTAATGATTTAAGAATTTTAAAGTTATTAACGGAAATATCAACTTTACACTTAACAGAATGATTTCTAATGGCAGACTGTTCCTTTTTAGATAAAACTTTCCCTGTCCTATGGCTAATACCCATATGGGAAAGTTTTATCTAAAAAGGAACAGTCTGCCATTAGAAATCATTCTGTTAAGTGTAAAGTTGATATTTCCGTTAATAACTTTAAAATTCTTAAATCATTAAAATGTCCGTCCTCTCTCCGTATTTATGAATCTTTGTGCATTAAATTTCTGAATTCCAGCTTAAATAATGATTCCAGCTGTTACCCCCTTTATATTAATTAGAATGCCTACCAACTAAATTTTTCTGTTTTCCCCTTGACCCTGTCTCCTTTTCGCCTCAGTTGTTTGAGGATGTCAAGTGAGCATGGTATGTTTTCGTGCACTTTTGCGTTTTTTCATTTAACTTTTTATTAGTGAAGTTTTTAACTAATTTTTAACTAATTTGTTTGAATGTTTTTAGTTTTAAAGTTTTACTTTTATCATGTGTTATTTGTCATGTATATAATTTTTAATTTGTTTTTGGCTTATGCTTGTTTTACGCTTTTTAATTTTTATTCTTTAAGTGGTTTTATTCTGTGCTATGAATTAGTTTGTTTTTGACATTCGTATAATTTTTTTATATTTTTTTTTGTCATGCATTAATTTTAGCCTTTTATTTTATTAGGCCTTGAAAATGGGTAGAGTTGCCCGAAACGTCGGTTGCAGCCAAATATAATGACTTTCTTGCTCTACGTCTTCGTTTTTATCCTAAATGTAAAATTACGTCTCCTTAGGAGGGATCCTATTTCATATGTATATATATATATATATACACATAAAGATGATGGATAATGAAATTTCCTAAGTGGCTTTGGCGACACGCGAAGGAATCTATAATAAAGTAGAGTAGTTACCAAAGTCAACAGTAAGAGTGATTAATTGCGGTATACAGAAAAGATAGTATAAAGTTATTATAACCTTGATGACCTTTCATGTGATTTTTCTATATGGAAAAAACAGTACAAATCACTAATGATTTATTTAAAACAGTTACATAAAAACAATAATTCATTACCATTAACCTCTATATTTTGAATATCAATATTCCCAATTTCACAAAAAACCTCTATAGTAATTAAGTTTCGAAAGATACTAGGCCTAATAGGCCTAATACGTTCAGTGATCGTCGTACGTTAGCAAACCAAGTAAGAAGGAACTTGTAATGCGAGACGTTGCAGTTGCACTGGATATATCAAATATTTCTGATAGACAGCCCGTATAGGCCAATATGCTATCAGCTGCTGCCTCTGCATTAGATCATGAGCTTGATGACTTGTCCATAAACAGAAGTACAGTTCGTCGAAAGAGAATGGCTGTACGTGAGAAAATCGCAAAAGATTTAAAAGAATCCTTTAATCCTGAATATTCTTTAATGGTGCATGGGGATGGAAAAATGCTAATCGATTTAACTGGAAATGAAAAAGTTGAAAGATTAGCAGTGTTGATGTCAGGAGGAGGCAAATCAAAGTTGCTTGCAGTACCCAAACTCGAGTTTGGCACAGGAGTAGACATTGCAACAGCTGTTGTCGAATGTTTAAAGGACTGGAACTTAATTGATCGCATTAAAGGTATGTGCTTTAACACAACTGCCACGAACACGGGTCCTGAAAAGGGAGCTACTGCACAAATAGAATAAAAGCTTGGAGAAGACTTACTAAATATTGCATGCCGGCACCATATAATTGAACTTATTGCATCCAATGTTTTTGAGGTGTGTCTTTGTTCCGTCAGTAGCGGACCTGATATTCCGATATCAAAAGCTTTAAGTCTGCGTGGAACTCCATCAATAAAGAAAATTTTGAAAATTTTCTTGATACTCCAGGACGTGATGAACTGCTTGTTATTTGTAAGAAACATCTAACCTCCACACAAATCCGAGATGATTATAGAGAGGTCCTGGAACTTACAATCATCTATCTAGGAGATGTACCACCAAGTGGAGTCAAATTTCTAAAGCCAGATGCTTTGCATCGTGCAGGTAGATGTCTCGCATAATCTATGCAATAAAAATGAATCTTTTCTCTCACAGTTTAGAATTACTCTAAAGGAACAAAGTAGAATAAAACGTTTTGCACAATTTGCCATTAGATACTATGTTCCTGCATGGTTTTCCGCACCTATCGCTGCTTCTGCCCCTGCCAATGATTTTTCGCTACTAAAACTGCTGCTAGTAGATGAAGACAACAAAAGTATTGCTTCTGCAGCATCTCAAGCACTTTCTCGCCATCTTTGGTACCTAAGTGAATTTCTTATTTCACTTTCATTCTTTGATGAAGTTATTTCCATTGATGTTAAAAGAGACATGGTAAAGGCACTCGACATAAGGGGATCTAAACATCCGCCCAAAAGAATAAATTTGAATCTTTCTGCCAACGATATTCAAAACAAGACAGTAGCCAGCTTTGTTACTAGCTCGTCTCGACTATTTTTCACTAAGCTCGGACTCCCAATAGCCTTTCTTGAGGATGATCCAACAAACTGGAAGAACAGACAAGATTATGAAATGGCCTTTGAGTATGTCAAGTCAATGATGGTAACAAATGATAACTCCGAAAGAGGAATAGCATTAATAAAAAATTTCGATGCACATCTAATTAAGAATGAAAGTCAAAAGCAGTTTCTCCTGCAAGTAGTGGAGCAACATCGCCTGCAGTTTCATAATGTAAAAAAAATCAAACTTGAAGCAGGAACTGCGAACGCAGCAACAATGAGTGGGAGATGGGTACCCATGAGACCCCCACCTCTGAGTGGTTAATACTCCATTATAGCTGAATATGGAGGGGGACTGCGATAAACTAAAGAAATTTTTGAATATGAATTCAAAGAATTTTGAAACAAGAAAATTAAGAAATTTAAAGTCGAGTGTGGAACCACTAAATATTTACTAATTTTGATAAGTTTTGGTCAGTAACGTCTTTTTAATATAGGTAACAATTTCCGAGGGTAAGACTTAAGATTCAGATACTTATAAAATTTACTCTATAATTTTGGACCACCCTAATATATATATATATATATATATATATATATATATATATATATATATATATATATATAACGGGTGTGCATAAAAATGGGTACATTTTAAAAATGCTATAAAATCATTTCTACACAATAAAACATGTATTTATCTATATGCAAACAAGTTTGCGGACTAAAATATCAAATAATTCAAATTTTATCAACATTTAACGAAAGAGTATGATTTTTCTACTAACATGCAAAAATTATTAAACCTTTTTGATATTTTTCATAAAAACAATTTTTAACGCAAAATTTACCTGAAGTTATTAAAAAAATTGTTCGAAATGCTTTCCTTCCATTTCAATAACTTTTGAATGATGATGTCGCGTAAATGAGCGACCTCTTTTATCCTAGTCCTGTAGACTAGCTCTGCTAAGTTTTCCCATATTCCGGCCAAGAATAAAAAAAGTTATTGAAATGGGAGGAAAGCATTTTCAACAATTTTTTTAATAATTTCAGGTAAATTTTACGTTAAAAATTATTTTTATAAAAAATATTAAAAAGGTTTAATAATTTTTGCATGTTAAGTAAAAAATTCATACTCTTTCGTTAAATGTTGATAGAATTTGAATTATTTGATATTTTAGTCTGAAAACTTGTTTGCATATAGATAAATACATATGTTTTATTGTGTAGAGGTTTTATTAAAATTAAATGACAAATGTTGATTTTATAGCTTTTTTAAAATGTACCCTTTTTTATGACACACCCGTTATTATTATTATATTACGCAATTCAAAACAAAAACAAAAACCATTCTCCGGTTTTCTAAACGAATATAATAGGGGATACTACGATTAATTGAATTTTCGTAATTGTGTCGTTTCCCTCCAAGAAAATTAAATTAAAAATCCAACATTATTTCCCGTTCTCAGTCTTCTAATCTCTTCTATCAAGAGAGATTACCTTCTGAAAGCCAAGATTGCTCTTAGATTTCTTTTCAGGGGATGCAGTTTTACCTTATATTGTAAAGAGTCTCCTATTTCTTATTTTGTACCTCATTCTGTAAGGCATTTGGCATCAATTTTGAATGTCATTTTTATTTGGTTAAATACTTCCAATGGAATTAGTCCTGTGTGTGTGTTTGTGTGTGTGTTTACTCAGCTACTTTACGAAACCGCGACAACTGTGTGTGCGTGAGTGCGTGTGTTTGTGTGTATGCGTCCGTAGTCAGATGGTCATAAGTGAGGTCTTGTGTGATAATTCACAGATATTGGCGATTAACTTTTTGTGAGGTATCACTTTCTGATACCTCGGAACATTAAAAAACTATGTAAAAAATCTAGAAACTTTTTTGCTTTCAGGAAAAAGATATATTAGTCTTGGTTAGATTAGGTTACGCTAGGTTAGGTTAGTTGTAGGTTGGTTAAGCTTGGATAAGCTAAGTTAGCGAGTACTTGAGTATTTGACGGTAGGGTAAGTTAAATTAGGTTGGTTAATTAGTTTTTTAGATACTGTATATGGACTTAAAAAAGTTGGTACCTCGCGTTTTTGCAGAGGTGCGCACGTGTGTGTGTGTGTGTGTGTGTCTGAAGTGAAGATTATCCAGACGCTGACATTTATAAATTAATTAATTTATTGGTGTCTATATCCGAATTTTGCTTCATTCACTAATATAACTGCCCATATATATTATAACATGTGTTCCCCAAAAATTTTATTTCTAAATAAATGTTCAGATGTCTAAGCTAAAAAAAAAAGGGAATCAAGAAAACAAAGAGAAACGCAATAGGTACGTAAAGCATAGACTTTTATTAACCTTAATTAAAAAACAATTAGTGTAATCGCCATTTTTTCTTATACAATATTCAACCTTACACAAATGTTTGACATCATTTTTGGAAATAGTTCAAATGGGATGTTGTTGAATGCCTCATAGACTTTGGTCTTTAGTTCTTGAAGTGTCTTAGGCTTGGTAGAATAGATCTCGTCTTTTACGTAACCCCACAAAAAAAAGTCAAGGGGTGTGAGGTCAGGTGAGTATGGGGGCCATTCCACTGGTTCATGAAGGGAGATAAGTCGCACGGCAAAATGTTTCCTCAAAAAGTTGAGAGTTTCATAAGCAGTATGTGGAGGTGCTCTATCCTGCTGAAACCACCGTGAATCTGGGGTTCCATGGCCTTACTAGGCATACCTTACTAGCGGTATCGTCTTTTCGTAATTTCTACGAAGTGAGGAAAAGTTATTATTTTAAGTATGAAATGGTGAAAAAATGGTTTTGACATACAATATTTATTAGTTATTAAGTAACGAAAGATTAGAAATGTATACTGTAGGTATATTCATATTGGTATATGCGAAATTAAAACTTCGGAAGAAGAAACCCCAATAATAAAATATACAGCCATTATAAAATAACGGGCAAATAGAAATAGGGGCATCTTTTGGGGACACCCTATATATGGTAGCTTCAATATTACTGTACTGATTATATTTGTTTTAGAATGCCGATAATCATCCTTCATGAGTAATGATATCGCTCTTTGAATTAATTGTTCTGTAAGATCGAACGCAGGTACGAGTATGTTTTCTTTTCCTCTCTCTCTCTCTCTCTCTACATCTACCCATTCATCGATCTCTCTATCTTTATATATATGAGCGTGTTCCCAAGGTACCTTTCCTAAATTTCTGTAGTTAAACAAAAGAACATGAAAAGTGTAGTCTTATGGTGCCATGTAATGTCGTTCTGTCCAGACGACATTATTAGCAATATACTGTATAGTAAATGCAAACTAATTTTCTGAACTGGCAGCGTGTAGCCGCCATTCAAGAATCAACATTTTACTATTTGGGGAGTGAGGAGAAATTCTTAAATTTAATAAATATATAAAGTCCCATTATATCATTTTAGATAAGGGTGCTGCGTCCTTATTTCAATATTGGTAGCGTTTTTAAGAACATCTTGTATAAACGCATATACTCTCTCCTCTCTCTCTCTCTCTCTATATATATATATCTATATATATATATATATATATACAGGGTGATTCAAAAGTCAGGTTACATAGGGCTTTTCTGTTTCTTTGCAGGTAAATGAGTTATGAGATGTTATCGAAGGAGGAGCGCATTGATGTGATATTCCTAGCTGGCTGCACAAGTGCATTGCCGTTAACGGTAGCCATATCGAACATGTGATGTGACTATTCCCCTGTATCATTACATAATACAGTATTTCCCTATGTAACCTGACTTTTGAATCACCCTGTATATACACAGTAGCCCCTCTATGATCGTCGCAATCGACTATCGTCGTTTCGATCTATCGTCGTTCCCTATTTAACACAATTATTTCATTAATCGTCCTCCCTCTATTAATCGTCGTCTGCCCGTGGGGCAAAGGTCTTTGTTGAGTGCTTAGTGGAGACGGACGTCGCGCAGTTTTACTACTCAATTTACTTTAAAATATTTGCTTTTTTAATTCACTTTAGCCAAATTAAGTGAAAATGGCCTCTCCTAAGAATGTACAAAGTGGTGGTAAAGGTAAAAGGCTTATAAATGTGACCACATTGGAGATTAAACTAAAAATTAGAGATGTTTTTGAAAATGGAGAACGTGCTGCAGACACTGGCAGGGAATATGGGGTACCGCCAACTACTGTGCGATCATCGATTGTGTCCGATAAAAAAAAAATCCAAAGATATTGCAAAATTAGCAATGCTTGGTTCTATTAAAATGATGCGTTCTAGAGATGAAATTATGATTAAGATGGAAAAATTATTGTTATTGTGGATAAGTGATCAGCAGGCAAAGTGTCAAAACATTACTGCTATGTTTATTAGAGAGAAAGCCAAACAGATTTTTGATGGCCTTAAAGAAAAGGATAGTGAGTGTAAAGTGAAATTTAGTGCGAGTAAGGGCTGGTTTGAGAAATTCCAGATAAGGACTGATGTTTATTCCGCTGTTCAGCATGGTGAAGCAGCAAGTGCTGACAAAGGTGCTGCTGAGAAATATGCAAGTGACTTTCATTTGCAAATTTCGGAATGGAGTTATAATCCAAAGCAAATATTTAATGCAGATGAGACTGGTTTGTTTTGGGAAAAAATGCCTAACCGTGCTTTCATAACACAAGAAGAGAAAAAGATGCCGGGACATAAATCAGCCAAAGACAGGTTGACCCTTCTTCTTGGGGCCAATACTACATGGGACTTCAAATTGAAACCATTGCTGGTTTATCATTCAGAGAACCTCAGAGTTCTGAAAGGTTTTGTAAAATCCAGACTGCCAGTTGCATGGAAGTCAAATAAAAAAGCTTGGGTTACAAAGGCAAATTTCAGTGAGTGGTTTTGTAATCACTTCTTCCCTGCAGTCAAAGCATACCTCAAGCGCAATAATCTTTCAGAAAAAGCTCGTCTTATTCTGGACAACGCTGCTGGGCATCCAACCAACTTGGAGGACTTTTCTTATGGCATGATAAAAGTTATTTTCTTGCCACCGAACAAAACATCTATACTGCAGCCTATGGACCAGAATGTTATTGCCATCTTCAAGCGATACTACCACAAGATAACATTCAGCGTGTCTCTTAACCACAGATGGAGAAGGCAACCTTACCTTGAAAGAGTTCTGAAAAGGCTACAATGTGAAACATGCCATTGATAACATCTCTACAGCGTGGAGTGAAGTCAGCAATTATTGTTTGAATGCTGCTTGGAGAAATTTATGGCCTCAATGTGTTCCTGACTTGCCTGGAATTGAAGAGACTCGAACACAAATTCAAGACAAAATTATTGAGCTGGATCAACAATTGGGCTTCAAGGTGGAAACAGATGATGTCGAAGACCTCTTGGAATCTCATAGTGAAGAACTCAACACTGAGGGACTGTTGCAGCTTGAAGAGCACAGGGTATCAGAGGAGTCAAATGAAGGGGAAGAAGAAATTGTCAAGACATTGACAACAGGAAATCTGAAAGATTTCTTCTGGCACTGGGAGAAGATGAAGGATGTTTTAGAAAATGACCCTAATGCGGGAGAAAGTGCCGTATGATAGCATTTCCGGCGCCAAGGTTTGGCGCGAATTTTTGAAATATGTCATTTAATTTTGGACTCTATAGAGGACCGTCGCAGTCACCGACATGGACCTCTATAGAGGATAGTCGCAGTCTAAGGGTTAATCGTTGTCTGTTCATGGAACCAATTAACGACGATTATAGAAGGACTAATATATATATATATATATATATATATATATATATATATATATATATATATATATATTAGGGTGGTCCACAACAGCGTTTTTTGGAATTTTAAAATCGGTCACATCTGCCGTTATTCTATTCCCCCACAAGGATAAACGTGCCAATTATCTTTGCTGTAGGACCTTTTTATGCACAAGCTCAAAATGAAACAATTTGAATAATGACGACAATTTATGACTGGAACATTTTTTGAGCAAGGCTAATAATGACTTGACAGTTCATGACTATATTATATATATATTATATATTAATATATTATGAAATTATAACAGCGGAACAAATAATGCACACAGTTGAAGATCTTTAGGTCTTCTTGAGACCAGTTTTAGTCGGCTCTTTGAATTCCTTGCGGTGCTGAGCGACTGCGCGGAGAAGGTACTGCTTTTGCGCTTCATCCTTCGTGATTGTGCTGTTGAAAGCCTTAATGAGCGCAACTCCTCTTTCTGCGCAATCGTTAACCACTGCCATCTTCTCTACACGTTCCTTCATTCCTTGGTAAGCTGGATCTGTGTTCCAATCATTTGGCGTCTTGGACAGGAATGATTGCGCCTGTTCACTTCCGTGCTGCATGACGAGGTTGAAGAAGATTGCTGAACGTTTGGTGGCATAGAATTCCAAGGGATTGCTCGAGGAGAACGTTTTTCCGTCCACGCGCTTGAGTCCTTCTCTTTTTTCGGGAACAGCTACGATGTTGTGAGCAATCCTCTCCTTTGTGGACACGTGAACTCGAGGATCAAAGAGTGCCAAGGGGATTAAGTGCTCAGAAATGAACCACAAATGGCGCTTCATCGCGGCAAATGCCGCGTCGTTCGTCTTTCCTGGGTGAGCTTTCAGCTGGCGCAAGAAAGTGAGGTCATTCAATGGAGCCATGTATGCAACGCTGGCCTCGTTCCAGTAGCGGCCGTAAAGGAGCGTGATAAACAGGCTTAGTTCCTCGATGTTCCGTTTCTCGGTCTGAAGCAAGGTGAATTGATCTCTGAATAGGAACACCTTGAGCGTGTAAATAGCCTTGGCCATCCATCGCGCATAGTGCATGGCTCCAGGGCTTCGAATTCTCACAGGACCGTCAAGCTTCCCTCCCAAGAAAAGGAGGCAGAGAAGCATCAGTTCATCATAGTCATCCCGCTGGCTCTTCTTCTTGACAGTCTCCTTGTAGTAGGAGACCATTTCCTTCCTCTGCTCTGCTGTTTCAATGAACAGGCTGTCGGTGCACTCTCGAACTTGCTGCGATCAATGAAAACCCAGTGCTGCTTGAAGCGCTTGAATAGGCCAATTTCAGGTCCACTGGATGTTCCGAAACAAGCACCGAAGGCCGCAGCAAGGACGACTTCTACCACGTGGTGTCGGCAAGCGATCCACACCAGATCAATACCCAACTCCTTTTCAATGAGAGTACAAGCTCCAGCAAGTCCGGTGTTGGACGCAGTTGTATCAAAAACAAGACCTCGAACGTTGCCCCTCAAAGACCAGTCGTCCACAAGCTTCAGTCACGCCTGAGCCTGAGATGCTCCAGTTGCAGCAGCTACCATTGGAACTCCAAGGAGTTCCTCTTCCCCGTTACTGGTTACAAGCACAGCCACACGGTCCACCACCTCTAACCCATGGGAGATACCTGTAAGCAGTTTACTATCCCAGTGCAAGAGAAGGGGCTCATGGGTCTTGAAAGTGGCTTGATCTTCGCGGCACATCGCTTCACGTGTACATTGTCTCACGCCGAATGGTGCTGCGTGAGATTGACACTTCGTCCAAGTTGTGCCCCAGCGATTTAATAGTTGCTGCGACCCGTAACTCGCCGTAAACATTTTCGCCGTAGGAAAATTCGCCTTAAATAAAATAAAATTAAAATTAAACAAAAAGTTTAACTGAACCCTTATAATAGCCGGTGCTGGTTAAGTGTGCGGTCTACCTAGCTTCGAGCAGTCTACCACAATTAAGATTCTTTATACTGTACGGCATTGACGATTGGTTAGGTTAAGTCGTGATAGTTTGGTTAAATAAATTTCTTAAATAAATTCCTTATCTTACTTTGAAACTCACTATATAGGAGGAGAACGAGGCCGAAGCGTGCGAAGGCGAAGAATGGAGCCAACATTTCCTATCGAATTGTGGAATGTTGTCGAAAGAACTCATAATAATATGCCGAGAACGAACAACAGTATAGAAGGCTTCCACAATGCAATACAAAGCTCTATTACTAACATGCATCCAAGTATCTGGAAACTCATAACCAATTTGATGAAGGAAGAGAGTTTAGCGAAGAAGAAAAAGTGTGATGCAGATCGAGGAGAGAAAGCAGAGATGAAGAAAAAGTGTAGCGATATTAATGCAAGACTTCAGCGACAAGTGCTTCGATACAATCCGCAGCAAAAAGTAAATTATTTACGCAGCATCGCTTGGAATTTGTACACTTTTTAAATGACCTCATTACATTATTTTTAAGAAGTTTTATCACTGACTTTTACCATTGAATAAAGACTTGCCTTTTTAATGCTTATATAATACCCTTTATCATCCATTGATTATTTTTAAAAATTTTTACGGCGAAATGTCCTTACGGCGAATTTGTCTTACGGCGAAAATGTTTACGGCGAAAATGTTAATTATACTGCGTGTTTGCAGTTTAAATGTATATAATGTACGGCATGCGGGAGGTGCCCCCTTGGGGCATTGGTTTCTGCGCGTATGTAGAGGAATTACGGCATTTGATTGAGTGAGGCCCGTGGTGTAATGGTTATCATATCTGACCGGCAATCCAAAGATCCCGGGTTCGATTCCCGGGTGGTTACCTCATTTTTTCATTTGTTTTGTTCTCTCTCTCTCATCTTGCGCGGAATATTCTCCTATACAAGCGTCGTTCTTTACGTTAATTATACTGCGTGTTTGCAGTTTATATATATATATATATATATATATATATATTAGGGTGTCTCTTATTTTCGAAGTGTTGATTTTTTTAGGTTGCGCCCCCTCAACCAGTTCCATTGGTTGAAAAAACATCACATATAAATTTTTATTTGGATTGAACAATATTTAGAAGTCGCCCCCGCTTATTAAAGTTCATAAAATATAGCTATTATTTATGCAATTAATATTTGAAATTACTAGCAGTTGTCAAGTATACTAAACATATGTTTTTAATTAATTAATCATCATATTTATGATGAATTAAATTAAATGAATATATTAGAGATAATTGTCAAGTTTGTAGCTGAAAATATTGCTTGATAAGACAAGATCAACCTGTTTAAACATGTTTCATCAAGAATGCTCCAGATTATGTTGCAATTGTTTATTTGTCATCATTCAGTGTTCTGCTGTCATAAGTAAAAGGTGTGTAACTGTGTATCACTATACTTCTTTTTTGCTATTATCAGCCATGCGTGGCTGGCTACGAGGGCAGGAGGCGATCAGAGAGCAATTCCCTCCTTCACCAAGTCCCGCAAATGAGGCGGGATGCTGCAGAGGGATCGACCGCAGGTCGATCCTGAACCGTCGTTCAAACTCAACAAAAGTAAACAAAAGTAAAGTAATAAACTATGTTATTTATATTTTTCACAATTATTTATACTGATTTTGTTATTAGTGTTTGAAAAAAATTTAATGAATTTAATGAAAAAATTAGAATTTATGCTCTTATACACATATTATGAAGTTTTAAACAATGTTGCTATTTGTCACAAAGAATTTAATTTAGTTCAATGGAAATTTTACCTGACATGTGTTTCATGATCTGTGTTTCTATCAGTGGCGTCACTAGAGGGTGCGGGGGTTTTTGTGCAGTGTTTGAGCAGAAATTTATTATTTTTTATAAAAATATCCCTGTAGTTAGTTATAACAACAAAAACATTTTTCGTAAGCCCAGCTTACATGTATCAATATACCTACAAGGCTAAAACTCTATGCTAATTTACTTTTTGAACCTTCTAATGCGCTCCGGTCAGAGCTGTCATTATTACCCAATTACAATGACGCTTCGAATCACGTGGTTTCGTCTGCACGCTCTACAAGCACGCGCTGTTGTTTTCGTTGCTGCTGGTGTTTTTATAGTCGCTGATTTTGTCAAATTTTCTGTTGTTTTAGCTACAATATTGTGGTAATTAGTATTTGTGAACCTATATCAATAACGTTTTTGAGAATGAAGTAGTAATTAAAGGAAAAGAAGGAGAAAAATAAAAAAAGGCTTCCGCTCAGTTGTTGCAGCCTCTGTCTTTATGATGTTGCAGCCTCAAATTTATGAGTATATTTCCATATGCATTTGTCTACAACTTCTACATTATTTGGGCCGTTATTGATTATGCAAACCTAATCCATTAATGTATCTCATGTAACGGTAAAGTTTAACGTTAAAATGAACATAATTTTGATGTAGTTCTTAAACGTTTTTACTTCGAATTCTATTGTTTTCTTACCGAATTTTCACTTTAACCACATGAAACTATATAAATGTAAATACATTTAGGCTGTGCGTATGATATTGTAATTTAAAGGAGTAATTTTAATTTTGCTAGTTGTTTATGTCACTACTATTGCCATTACATTCAGTGATATACGGGAATTACGATTTACGAGTAACATTAGTACAAAAAACATTACTAAGGATTCTGTATGGTCTGGTACGGGAGGAGGTCCATGGGGGGGTGGGTGACACCATGAGTTACCGCACTGGGTGACACCAACCCTAGTGACGCCACTGTTTCTATTTCCAATAAAATAGCAAAATATAAATTTCTACTTCAAAAATATTTATTCCTTGTTTCTTAGATTAAAAAATAATAGGAATAATAATTGAGAAAAATACGTTAGATTTATAAAATAGACCAAATTACCTTTGTTATGTCTACCAAATTTTTTTTTTTTTGTAATTTAAAAAAGTCAAAACAGTGATTTAGCCCTGCTCTACAAAACCATAACACTACATTAATATTTTGTTTTCTTATTTTGCAGATGAATACAAGAAGACCATTCTATTTGCTCGGATCTACAGTAGATGATATTAAAGGCTCAAAGCTGCCCCCATATAGGCAAGCTTTTGGTTATTTTATGCACCTCCACAGAGAGAAAAACATGACAATCCGCGATGCTCTGCGTCAATCTATTCGAGCCACAATAGTTATCTGGGATAAGGCCAATATTCCTACTCAGCAGGAACCTCGTGCCATGAAGAAGTTAGAGAATTTCTTTAACGAATGGACTTGCTTAAAGAAGCATGCTTCCAGAACAAGCCAGAGCCATAAAACCAAGGAGGCTGATTTTGTAGAGCGATTGGAAGATCTCTTTGACATCGCCCATGGAGACGCTGAGAAGCTGATCAAGAATCGTGAGGACTGGGAGTTCCTTCAACTGCAAAGACAAAAAGGTCGTCCTGGCTCAATCGGTGGTGTGGACACTGTACATCTTCACCGCACAAAAAATGCAGTCAAACGGTTGGAAGCTGAGGCAGAGAGAAAAAGAAAGTCAGAATCTTTGATGGAGGCGTCTACTAGTCAAGTTGTATTGGCTTCTTCCACATCTTTCAGCAACACAGATGAAAGTGAGAATGAGGAGGAGGAGCCCAAAGGAGCTTGTGCTTTACCAAAATCTAAGCAAAAACGAGGCATGAAAAACATCATGACTATTCTGATGTCTGCTGCCCTGGATCGTACACAAATTTCCTCTAGAAAGGCAACATTTATCCTCGCAGAGGCAGCTAAAAGCTTTGGTTTGGACGCTTCAGATTACAACATAAACCAACATTCTATCCATCGCCTTCGAAATAAGAACCGAGCTCGTCATGCTAAAGAACTTAAGGAGCATTTCCATGGAGAATGTTCTATGACAGTCCACTGGGATGGCAAGATGATGGAGAGGACCTCACCTCGCACAAGCACATTCATTGATCGTCTCCCAGTACTTGTGTCAGGACCTGGTGTTGAACAGCTGCTTGGTGTCCCCAAAATCCCAAACTCAACTGGAGAAGCACAAGCTGAAGCCGTCTTTAACTGCCTGAATGAATGGGGAATTACAGAGAGAGTAAAAGCAATTTGTTTCGATACAACAACTTCAAACACGGGTCAATATAGTGGAGCCTGTGCTCTCATCGAAGCAAAATTGGGACATGATGTTTTGTACTTGCCTTGTAGACACCATGTTTTAGATTTATTGTTGGGAGCTGCATTTGAAGCAACATTGGGATCTACATCAACTGGTCCAGAGATATTGATCTTTAAGCGTTTTCGTGACAGTTGGACTTCTGTTGATCAAAGCCAGTTCCAAACAGGTGAGACAGACACGATTACTAAAGAAGCAATTATCCAATCTAAAACTGAACTAATTCAGTTTGCTAGATCCCAGGCACCTATGCTACGGGATGACTATCAAGAACTTTTGGATCTGTCCATCATCTTTCTTGGAGGTGTCCCCAATAAAGGCATCAAGTTTCGTGCACCAGGTGCCATGCATCGAGCTCGCTGGATGTCCAAAGCGCTCTATTCTATCAAGATGTGGCTTTTTCGAAACCAGTTCAAGATGACTAAGACTGACGAACGAGGAATTCGAGATCTTTCCCTTTTTTCTGTTCTCATCTATATGAAGGCTTGGACAACATCCTCACTCCCTATTGAAACCCCATTTAATGACTGGCTCCTTATGAGGTCATTGATTAATTATCCTAACAAAAAGATTTCTGATGCAACTAAAAAAAGCTCTCTAACCACTTATGGTACCTGTCTGAAGAAGCAGTTGGTCTTGTTTTCTTTGATGAGCGAATTACTACAGATGTAAAGAAACGCATGGTAAAGGCATTAGAAGATGAGTCCACTGATAGACCACCCAAGCGTCCTCGGATTCCTGAATCGACCTTCTGCTCTGGTGAAGGACTACACCAACTTGTTACAAGAAATACTAGAGAATTCTTTACTAAGCTGAATTTGCCAGAAGGATTTCTGAACAAGGCACCCAGCACTTGGACATCCAACTGTGAATATTTAAGGGCCAGAGCTATTGTTGCAGCTCTATCTGTTGTAAATGACCGGGCAGAACGTGCAGTAGCTTTAGTTCAAGAGCTGAATAAGAAATTGACAGTGGGGAAGAGCAGCTCCAGTTCCTGCTCCAAATTGTTGCAAAACACCGCCAGAGTCACCCAGTTCCATCAAAAACTGTTCTTCTCAAAAAATAACCATCAATGAGGTCGCACCTTAAAATACACCATATTGTATAATCATTGTATATTAAATAAATGTTGTATAAGGAAATAATGCTAATTAAAGTAATTAAAGTATGTAAATAGCACTGGCATTTTGAATTTATCTCTATATAATAAACTAATGGTTTTTTTTTGTAGCAATGCTTCATTGCTGATTGTATATAAAAAAAGAGCCAGGAAGGATTTTGGATAGGAGAAAAAGGATTGGGATAAAGAAGGATTGAGGACCAAAGGATGGATTATAACAACATCAAGGATAGGTTAGAAAAGGATCAATGATAAATAAGAAGGCCTATACTTATAAAAACGAATCAAACTAAAAAAAGAAGGAAGGAATTATGTGTATAATGAGCATAATCATATGTCAGGAGCTATTATGCCATGGTCACCATTTTTATTAGCCGGGGGCGACCAGTAAATATGAGCCAATTTGTGTCAAACTTTCAAGTTTTAGTTTTTATGCTGAATGGAACTATTTTAGGGGGCGCAGATAAAATAATTCAACATTTCAATTTTTGACTACCCAATAAGAGACACCCTAATATATATATATATATATATATATATATATATACATACAGGGTGTCCTATTCGAAATGAAACAACTTTGAAACTCTGTAATTTTTAAAGTATTAGTGTGAGAATATTGAAACTTTGCCAGTTACTACACCATATGCATAAGTTTTTGTCATACTGTTTTTTGATTGTTTCAGATTGAATTATGTTTACCCAACAAGAAAAAGGGAAATGTGTGTTATGGATGGCTGAGTTGAAGTCCCCTACTCTGGTGCAACGGCGATTCCGTACAAACTTTCACAAGGAACCACCCACCATAAGAGACCTATATGCATGAACCAAGAAATTTGAGGAGACTTGCAGTGTTGTAAAGAAATACTCTGGAGGGCGAACAAGATCGGAAGAAGATGTTGAACGAATACGCGGTGCCTTTGGTAGTAGCCCTAGAAAGTCCATCCGTCGTGCCAGTGTCGAACTGCAGATTTCTCATTCAACTGTGCATAGAGTCGTGCGCAAGCGGCTGCAGCTCTATCCATATAAACTTCAAATTGTTCAGCATATAACATGTGAAGATCTTAACAAAAGGATACATTATGCTATGCACATTTTGGACAGCCTAGACAACAACCCTGAGTACCTGAAACGTGTAATGTTTTCCGATGAAGCAACATTTCACGTATGCGGCCGAGTTAATAAACAAAATTGTCGCATCTAGGGAATAGAGAATCCCCATCTTACCCGTGATGTAGAAAGAAATACTCCAAAAGTCAACGTGTGGTGTGGCTTAATGCTTAACAAGATTGTTGGCCCATTTTTCTTTGCTGAAAAATCTGTGACGGGAAATGTTTACTTGGGCATGCTTCAGCTGTTCGTGGCTGTTCGTCATATTCCAGCAGGATGGGACTCCTCCCCACTGGTCCCAGGATGCTCGCTCTTTCCTTGATGACTGGGTACCAGATCGCTGGATAGATCGAGGCGGACCCATTTCTTGGCCCCCAAGGTCGCCTGACCTAACCCCGCTCGATTTTTTTCTTTGGGGTTATGTGAAAGACAAAGTGTATTCACCGAAGGCGCGAGACATTGCTCAACTGAAAGAGCGCATCACAGAAGCGGTGGACTTTGTAACCCCTGAGATGCTAGGCAACGTGCGGAGGGAAATTGAGTACCGTTGCGACCTGGTCCGTGCTACAAATGGTGCACATATTCAATGCATACAATAAAGAACTCTAATGTATCTAAATGTTATGATTCACATATATCATATGAAACTTTATGACATTGACTATTTACTGTGTGAATATTACATTGCATCATTCAATAAAAAATTATATGGTTTCAAAGTTGTTTCATTTCAAATGGGACACCCTTTATATATATATATATATACAGAGTGTCCCAAAACCATGTATACATTTTTTAAAAACTTATAACAGGCGAACCCACTAACAGATTCAGATGATTTTTATTTCTTTTTATAGCCTATAGCCTAAGGAGATACAACAGCGAAATTGTTAACAGCCTTGCCTAGCCTAAGGAGATACAAAATCGGAATTAGTAATAGCCTTGCCTGCCTACAGTAAACATGGAAAATGGAAGTGTGCGCTTATCATTTGAGCAACGAAAATGGATACTAAAGTCGTATTTTAAAGTTGAGAAGATATCAAAGGTTCAACAACAGTGGAGAGACAATTTTGGAACTAATCCTCCAACTCGACTTACCATTTCACGTATCTGTGAGAAATTTGAAGTATACGGTACTGTGCATGATGTGTACAAGCAAGCGACTGGGCGTCCAAAGACATCAACAGATGCTAACACTTCTGATGAAGTGCTACAGGTATTCAACCGATCACCAAGAAAATCTGTGAGACAATGTGCTCGTGAAACAGGGAAAAGTAAGACAAGTGTCCACAGAATTCTGAAGAATGCTAAATGGAAATCTTACATCCCGAGATTATTACATGCCTTGAATGAGGATGATCCGGATCGCAGAATCCAGTTTTGCGAATGGTTTCGAGTAAAAACACAGAAGATGGCCAATTTGCGGACAAAATTGTGTGGTCTGATGAGGCTACATTTAAGTTGAATGGTATAATTAATCGTCATAATTGAACATACTGGTCACAAGAAATCCACACATTTATGTGGAACGACATGTAAATTTACCGGGTATAACTGTCTGGTGTGGTTTTTCTTCCAAAGGTTTGGTTGGTCCATTCTTTTTCGATGGTACAGTTACCGGTCATAGCTACCTCAACATGCTTCGGGGAAAAGGTTTTCCTGCAATTCGACAGTTATACGGAGATGAGGACATTTACTTTCAACAAGATGGAGCACCTCCTCATTACCATCAGGATGTCAGAAACTACCTTGATGAAACATTTCATTATCGGTGGATCGGACGACGAGGTAGTATCGAGTATCCACCACGTTCACCAGATTTGAACCCACTTGACTTTTTTTTATGGGGTCATTTGAAAAATGAAGTACACAGTAGAAGACCTACATCACTTGAACAACTAAAGAGCACAGTTGAAGAAGCGTGTAGAAATATCCCTACAAACATTTTTGTTGAAGTCTGCCAATCAGTGAATCAAAGAGCGCAGTGGTGCATTGATGTCAGTGGTCGACATTTCGAACACTTACGTGTTTAAAAAAATTAAACTATCTATTATTTCGATGTTGTATATTTTACCTATAAAAAGAAATAAAAATCGTCTGAATCCGTTAGTGGGTTCGCCTGTTATAAGTTTTTAAAAATGTATACATGGTTTTGGGACACTCTGTATATATATATATATATATATATATATATATATATATATATATATATATATATACACACACACACACACACACACACACACATATATATATATATATATATATATATATATATATATATATATATTTCCTTTCAACCTTTCAAAGGTTCCGCGCGATGATTCCTCATTTCACGAAGGTCAAGCTTCTCGCCCCTCCTCTCGAGTTGGCCTGGTGAGGTAGTGAGTTGGTTTCTTGTACTCTCCACCTCACAGAGTCAGGTCCGCCTGGCTCATCGGGGAGTGTTCTGAGCCAGGCGTCTAATCTTCTTTTGAAGATGTCCACTGCAACACCATTCGTGTTCCTCAGGTCTTTGGGCAGCTGATTAAACAGTTTTGGTCCTCTCACAACAAAACTATTTTCTTTCAGGGTTAAGGATGTTCCCTGTCTCGCCTTTAATTTTGGAACACGACTCAGTCTTCCTTTTCTATTCTCCACCGTTGTTTGGGGAGTTACAGGGTTCAGAGTAAGATTAGGAACTGGTTTCTCCATTATTTTCCAAGTGTAAATAATGGTTTATCTCTCTCTTCTCCTTTCCAGTGAATATAGGTTTAGTTCGTGTAACCTTTCCCAGTAATTTAATTCTTTGCACCCATTGATCTTGGCTGTGAAACTTCTCTGAATCCCTTCTAGTTGTCTAATGTCTTCTTTTTTATATGGGGATGTTAGGACCGAGCAGTATTCTAACATATATATATATATATATATATATATATATATATGGCATAAACAAGGTGTTTCAAAAGTCTGTTGTCATGGGTATTTTGCGTTAATAATATTTTGTATTTAGAAGTCAGGTAATGACGATATTGGTGACTGTACAGATCAAGAGAAGGTGGAACTTGTTTTCCTACATGTTTCTGGTAGAAGCCGCCAGAGGGAGACAAGTTCGTGTTTTCATGAACGACGCCCTGATTGACATGCCAATAACGTATCAGGGTGTCGTTGATGAAATAAGTGACATGCCTCCCTCTGGCGGCTTGTACGAGCAACATTTAGGAAAACAACTTCCACCTTCTCTTGATATGTACAGTCATCCATATCGTTCATTACTTGACCTCTAAATACAAAATATTATTAACACAAAATACCCATGACAACAGACTTTTGAGACACCTTGTTTATGTCACACATGATTTCCCATCGTTATTATTCGTCTATACAATTAGGAAAAAGGTTCGCCTACAAACATAAAATTTCTTAATAACAAAAAATTGCTAACTGGTAATATACTCGTATATACAGTGTATATATATATATATATATATATATATATATATACAGTATATATACATTTTCACTGCAAACAACACACAGTATAATTAATGTAACGAACGACGCTTGTGTAGAAGAACGTTCCGCACAAGATGAGGAAGAAGAACGAACAAATGAAAAATGAGGTTACCACCCGGGAATCGAACCCGGGATCTTCCGATTGCCGTCAGATATGCTGTCCACTACACCATGGGCCTCGATTAATCAAATGTAGTAATTCCCCTACATACGAGCAGAAACCAATGCTCTGAGGGGGCACCTTCGCATGCCGTACCTATATATACATTTTAACTGCAAACAACACACAGTATAATTAATGTAAAGAACGACGCTTGTGTAGAAGAACGTTCCGCACAAGATGAGGAGGAAGAACGAACAAATGAAAAATGAGGTTCCCACCCGGGAATCGAACCCGGGATCTTCCGATTGCCGGTCAGATATGCTATCCACTACACCATGGGCCTCGATTAATCTTGTGCGGAACGTTCTTCTACACAAGCGTCGTTCTTTACATTAATTATACTCTGTGTTGTTTGCAGTTAAAATGTATATATAGGTACGGCATGCGAAGGTGCCCCCTCAGGGCATTGGTTTCTGCTCGTATGTAGGGGAATTACGACATTTGATTAATCGAGGCCCATGGTGTAGTGGATAGCATATCTGACTGGCAATCGGAAGATCCAGGGTTCGATTCCCGGGTGGGAACCTCATTTTTCATTTGTTCGTTCTTCCTCCTCATCTTGTGCGGAACGTTCTTCTACACAAGCGTCGTTCTTTACATATATATATATATATATATATATATTTGGGGGGATGGGTGAGGGAATATTTTTATTCTTTTTGGTAACAGTAATAAAATTATATTAGTAAACTTTTTACGCTTTTTCAAAATTTTATATTTCTAGGCGAACTTTTTTCGGTAATTGTAAATACGATATTATTATTGTTATTATTTTTAGTATTATTATTATGCAAGTTTTATTTTTATCCCTGATTAAAGACTATAAGCTTTTGAAAACATTTACCTTGTATGATCTGAATAGTTAACTCTGGTTGGGGAATCACTAACTATGGAACAGGACAACGGAAACTGAGAACCGGAAGATAGGAGGATTCTGGCTGAAAGAATGCTGCGCAGAGCAAATCCGGATGTATTTCAAAATGCTATCCTTCATTTCAGGTTCTATCGACAGCACACAGAACAAGTATAGAAAGGTCAAATGTTGTAAATCGTGAACGGTGGCAAGAAACTAGAACTTTTTAGCACAGTGCCATATACACTGCCATATTTCATGTATCGTTTTATATATATATGTGTGTGTGTGTGTATATATATATATATAATATATATATATATATATATATATATATATATATATATATATATATATATATGCTGTTTAATGTGTATATTGACGGATTAATTGCTTCACTTAATGAGGCAAAAGTGGGATGTTGTATAGATAACATAAGAATAAATAACTTAGTTTATGCCGATGATATGGTGTTAATAAGTCCCTCTGTTAAAGGTCTAGATCGGCTACTAAACGTCTGCGAAGTGTATTCGTAGAAATATGATATTCTTTTTAATGTTACAAAAACTAAGGTTATGCAATTTCATCCTAAAAGCTGTAATCAGCCAGCTGATATAAGGTTTAAAATGAATGGTGAAGTAATTGAGGAAGTTCAAGAGTTTAAGTATTTGGGTCAAACTATTACCAGCTCCTTGAGTGATGACTCGGATATAAGAAAACAATCTCGAAGCATGTGTGCTAAAGCGAATATGACCATAAGGAACTTTCGTTTCTGTACAAGTGAAGCTAATGACACACTCTTTTGTACTTTCTGCAGTAATATATACGGTCAGCAACTCCGGGTGAATTATAAAAAAGGTTCTGGCAGAACCGTAAACTTGCTGTACAACAGGTCTTTTAGACTCTTACTTAAATTACCCCCGAGATGCTCAGCTTCGCAAATGTTTGCTACCCGCAATGTCCCGAGTTTCCGGGAGGTAACAAGACGTGCTCAACACAGTCTAATGCAAAGAATTAAAAAATCAACCAACCCGATTATCTAAGCTATCCATGAGTCCTGCCGTTTTTCCTCTAAGCTATGGACTTCTTGGTACGAAAACGTCTGTCTGTAGCTCCACTTAACTTCGACAGTGCAGTATTATTTCTAATCAATTGTATATATTTCTATCCTTAGTATATGAACTGTCATTGTATTAATAATATTTGTCATATGGACTATAGTCTGCCAATAAACCTTTTCATTTTCATTTTCATTTCCATATATATATGTATAGGCAATGCTCTTACGTTGTTGGAGACCTTTCACTGAAGTACAAAATTTAAATATATAATGAAATAAGAGGCTATGAAATGAATAATGCAAAAATTGTATCAATTTATATCATTCAATTCTTCGTACATACACGAAATATCATCCACGTAACAGAGACGCCCTTTAAAAGTAATTGTAATGAAAATGAAATTGAAAAGATTTATTGGCAGACTATAGTCCATATGACAAATATTATTAATACAATGACAGTTCGCATACTAAGGATAGAAATATATACAGTTGATTAGAAATAATACAGTAATGTCGAAGTTGAGTGCAATTACAGACAGACGTTTTCGTACCAAGAATTCCAAAGCTTAGACTTTAGAGGATAAACGGCAGGACTCATGGATAGCTTGGATAATTTGGTTGGTTGATTTTTCTAATTCTTTGCATTAGACTGTATTGAGCACACGTCTTGTTACCTCCGGGAAGATCGGGACATTGCGGGTAGCAAACATTTGCGAAGCTAATTCATAGAGTTGCTGTCCGTATATATTACTGCAGAAAATACGAAAGAGAGTGTCTTCAGCTTCACTTGTACAGAACCGAAAGTTCCTTTAGCACAAAAGCTTCGAGATTGTTTTCTTATATCCGAGTCATCACTCAAGGAGCTGGTGATAGTTTGACCCAAATACTTAAACTCTTGTACTTCCTCAATTCCTTCACCTTTCATTTTAAACCTAATATCAGCTGGCTGATTACAGCGTTTAGGATGAAATTGCATAACCTTAATTTTTGTAACATTAAAAAGAATATAATGTTTCTGCGAATAAACTTCGCAGAATTTTAGTAGCCGATCCAGACCTTTAACAGAGGGACTTATTAACACCATATCATCGGCATAAACTAAGTTATTTATCCTTGTGTTATCTATATAACATCCCACTGTTGCCTCATTAAGTGAAGCAATTAATCCGTCAATATACACATTAAACAGCATAGGAGAGAGAGGAAGAAGCCTTGTCTCACCTCGCAAGAGGAGCCAAAACATTCGGATAGTACATTGCCCCACCTAACAGTAAAAGATTAGTGGGAATACCAAAATTTCAATACATTTAATATGTGCATGGGAACTTTCCTGTCTTCTAGTTTTTTAAATATAATATTGTGGTTCACTCTATTATATGCCTTACTTATATCTAGGAAACAGCTATAAATAGTTGAATTACTGTCATTGTATTTTGATATCATTTCTTTAAGTACATAGATACACAGGTCAGTTGAGTGGGACCTTTTAAAACCAAACTGGTTAAATGTCCATAAGTAATCATTTAATCGGCGTAACAAGAGTTTTTCTAGTAGTTTTGAGAAGCAGGAAGAGACAGCAATAGGCCTGTAATTATTGCTGACTGAATGTCTCCATACTTATTTTTGACCAGGGGCAAGATATATACCCTCATGAACTCTGCAGGGATATGGCTATGAGTAAGCATGGCTGATAAGAGCAATGATATATGCAGACATTCCACGTCATTGGCATATTTTAAATGCTCATTCGATAGATCATCTACCCCTGACGCAGAACCAGTCTTTAACTCTTTAATTAACCTCTTTACTTTAGGAACTGATATCAAAGTATTTTCCCTTGTCCCTCCCACAGTCGTTTCGCTGCAATCTATCTTAAGATTGAACTACTCACACTGTTAAGAATGTTAGAGTAGTGGTTTTTCCACAGCTTTGCAATTTCATCCTCCCCCGACACCCCATCGATTATCGGAGGGAGGACACTTTTGACACCTGTTTGATTCTGAACAAATTTCCAAAATTTGTTATTATCGTTATTTATGTGAGCTTCACAGGATTTTGATGCTCGAATAGCCTCTTCGTTTATATCGCCTTATGGCCACCTTATATTGACCCTTACCTCTTCACATATTCAGGTATACTGGTTCTAATCTGGGTCTACCATGAAAGTACCACAAATCGTAGGCGTCTTTCGATTCCCTCTTCAGGGAGTAATTTTAATGATTTTAATTTTCTTTTGTAGTGATGTAATTTTAATGTTTTTAATTTTCTTTTGTAGTGATGTAATTTTCAATATTCTTATTTTTGTTTTAAGGTTTTAAGACTTACAATTCATTGATGATGACAAAAGATTTGTCGAAACGTCTGAAGTATAAAAATAAAAATAAACGAAAATGTTTGCTGTTGTGTTGGTCCTTCTTTTCGTCTGTAAGCTCTGTTTCCCTAAGGAGAAGTCAATAGCTTTGATATATATATATATATATAAATTAGGGATGCAGAAAATATAAATTTGTTGAATACCGAATATTCAGCATGTGATATTTGGACGAATATCTGCATTTACAAAACTGAATATTCGGACTCAAAATACTGAATATTCGGCTTGAAAATACAGATTATACATGTCATGGCAAGCCAATGAGTTTAACGTTACTGGAAAATGTGGCCTTTTCATGCTTCAATCTAAATAACATCGTATCTATTTCCCCTTAAATAATTCTTGGTTTGGTTGACTCACGAACGTGCGCATGTTTATGCCTTCAAATATATTCTTGGTTTGGTTGACTCACGAACGTGCGCATGTTTATGCCTTCAAATACATAGGATGATGAACGTTTTGAGACTGTTAAAGATGGACGGCAGTTTTTGCAAGATAAAATAAAATATTTTGACATATCTGTAAATAAAATTTATGTGATTGGCTAGAGATAATGCCCCAAACATGGCGGCGGGTATTCAAGAAAATGGATTTCAATCACATTCTTGTTTTATTGCAAATTTGTACTGGAGACTCGATTTTAACGCGAAAATCAGTTAAAGATATGGAGCAAGTGTAGTTTACGTCGCCCTCTAGTGCCTACTGTAGTTTACTTTCCCCTACATTATCATAGTGTACGTATACCTAATCAAATAAAACGTTAAAACTAACGAAAATATTACGACTTAACCTAACCAATCGTCAGTTTATATATATATATATATATATATATGTTAACCCCTCCGTCTATGGCCTGGGTTGTTTCGAAGTCAACGGGGGTTCTAGTTAGGTGGCAGCAACGGATGTGTTATTTGCAGTAGTTTTCTTCTATATTACTCTCCGAGTTCTTCTATAGTGGCTCGGAGGATTCTAGCCCTTGGGAGGCTTGCTAAATTCTCTGAAGATTCCGGATTCTTCTTATAACGTATCGGGGACGTTTAATGACTAATTTCTCTGAAGAGAGCAAGGCTCGAAGGAGAAGATAAAGACTATTTCTTACTGTATTTTACTGCAAAAATGTACAGGTAGTGATCAGCCTTTGAATCTACTTCTCAAATGAATATGGAAGATTTTTTTCGGGGGTTTATATACCCCAAAACTGCTAACATCATTATTATTAAATGTTGAAAAGGCTGCATTATTTTTGCACAATATTTGAAAATAAAGTAAATCTTTTAGCTGTGGTAAGGTTTAAACGAATAAACAAGATACTTAAAGATGAAGCCATATTTTTATCTTAAACCGCGTATTTTCAGATCTGATGCTATCATGATCTGCCAAGTTAACTAAAAGTGGAAATTGAACTATGCATCTTTACACTAAAATATGCATATGAGTAAAAATTAAAGGTTTAAGATTTACAATTGAATGCTTAGGCAAGACATGACTTCATCTTTTATACGAAGAGAGAATGTATACAAAATATGAACATTGCAAAGCTTAAGCAGGATTTATTATTAAGCGAAATCTAAAAAAAATGATTAAGAAATTTTAAAAAAGAACAAGTCACCAATTATTTGGCAAAGTAGAAAGCAAATCAAAAATTTTATCCAAACTCGCGTTAGGCGATTTTGGTCCTTATGTAAAAATGAATACATACACTTACGTACATACGAATATAGGTATTATATAAAGTTAAATATAAACGAATATATAGGATTATATAAATACATGAACCATATAAACACATGAATTTTAAAAATGGATACAAGAACTATATAAATGAATATAAGAATTTCATGAAAGAATAAGATAGTAGAGGAATATAAGAATTATTCATAGTTCCTTTTTATAGGGCTCTCCATTCTAGAATGATATAAATACAATAATATAACATCCTAACAAATGCTAACTAGATGATAACCATGGGTTTTATAATACAGATTTATATACACAACATAAGTCGGGTGGTTGAGTCTAGTTCACGTGGTCTGGGTACGCACTCTTGGTCGTGCATAAATAGTTTCACGTTGTTCGGTGTCTCTTGTTTTTCTTTGTTCCCAGAACGATCTTTTCACCACAAATATACCGAGGATAATAGCACATACAATAATGATACTAACGGCAGATGTTGAAAAAATTGTTACAGGTTGTGGTATTTGTAAGAGGTTATTCTGGTTATCATCTGAAATTCTAAAACGACTCAATTGATCATTCCATTCAGGGGCATGTAGCTCGGTTTCGTGGAGAGATTTAAGATCTCTATGACGGGTTTAAATTTAATTTGCGACGGGAAGGGGTATGAGTTATTAATGGTAACCTTGTACGGGTTGTATATTTGGAAGGTTTTTGAACGCAAGGAGCAACCAATTGGTAGCCGAATAACCATAGGGATTGTGATGAGGGAATAATTTGACGGACACTCGAAAGTAGCGGCAGTCCTGTTCGCGAAAGAAACCCAGATGTCTGGTTCAATTCATAGTTGGATGGTTTTAGAGGAATGAAATTTTGCAGATGAACATACCGGGGCATGCCGGTCACAAATTAAGTCGATAAAGCAAGACCTAGTAGTTGGAAGAATGACTGGTTTGAGTGGAGGGCAAACGAGTTGTTTATTTGTTTGCTGGAATCGGCAATGCCGGACGTCGCTATCTGACATCATAGAATAGGCTGACAGATCTTTGGTGAGGAAAAGGTAAGGTGGTAGGGTGGGTAAATACAATCGATAGACATTAGAGTTGTTTTGGTAGGTCGTTGGGAAAGGGTGAAATTTATATACATCATAAGTGAGTACATCGAAAAATGATACAATTATGAGGTATATGTAGGGGCGTGGTCTATGTACAGTCCAGGTGTATTCTAGAAATTGGGGGTAATTAATATGGTTGAGAGGGAATACGGATGATAATTTTAATTGTGTCTGGGCGGTGTGAATCAAGGACTGAAGTGTTTCCCATGGTATTAGTGTGGGAAGAGTGATTTTTCCATGGGCTAGCTGGGTTGCACGCAAAACCTTGGAATGAATCGTAATTATTTGCTGTAAATATTTATCGATTAGGGTTACTTGTAGGTTAATTATTTCTATCAATTTTAGATATCTTTTGTGTTCTTTGTATTGAGTTAACATGGATTCAAGGTATGTGAATCTATCTGATTCTTTTAATATCTTCTTCGGTTGCTAATCCGAATAAACCCTTGAATATTTTTCCTCCTATATCTATCAGTCCTCTTTTATTTCTTTGATTAATTTTTTCTGAGTTTTTAGTTCCAGTTTGTATCCATGGTAAGGCTAATATTTCTGATAGGGCGCGTGCTGTAGTTCGAATATTTTCGAAGGTATTTTCTAACAGAACGCGACTAATTTGATCTTTTCCCTGGACAAAACCCTGAACTTTACTTTCAAACGTTTTTAATTGGGTTTGTACTGAAGGAGATTGATCTTGATTCTAGCAGGGGGTTGCAAATTGATAAAAAGGTCCGTGTGTCCTTTCAAAAATTTACCTTCTGCAAGCTTTTCTATGACAACTCCAGCAGAAATTTTAATGCTAGGGCTACAAGATTAAATAATTTGGAAAGTTATAAGGGGGACAATTTTATTCATTTCTACGCCTTAGATTATACGGAGCTGGGGGTGGCAGTGTGGATACTTGTGTTTGTGGACGAAGGGGTCGGCCTTGTTTTGGTGGCGATGGGGGTCGACCGTTAAGCTCGGATTCTGAGCGGGTTCGTTTTTTATGTGAAGGTTCTAGTTCACGTGGTTGATGCATTTGCGGGGGGTATGTAGGGTCCGTGCATCGATCATCAATCGGTGAAGGTGGTGACAGAGGAGATGGTGGAGTTGGAGGAGATGGTGGAGTTCCACTGAGTGATCCTCTCGAAGGAGTTTCTCCAGGGTCTGGGTCCGATGGGACTCTTGGTTCTGGGGCCTCCTCTTGTTCAGAGACTGGCTCGAGTACTGGTGGTATTACGAGGTACCAATCTTCGTTATGGGTAGTGGTTCCCGCGGTGACCACTTCAGTTTTTTGATCCCTGCTCGATTTGTTAATACCTTGACCTTTCGAAGGATAGGTGGCTCGAACGCCTGGCAGCTGTTTTTTGGGAAGGTGTTGTTCGGCAGCTATCTTCAAATTGTCAGCGTGAATGATCTTTAGTTTGGAATGATCCCGGAGGTCGAGGATTTCATAACGATTTTTTCCGAGGTTTTTCATAATCCTATATGGGCCATCCCATTTTGGGTATAATTTGCGATGAGCACTTGGTGGTTTCACGCTCTTCAGATAACATCGCATACCGACGATTATAGTCCGTTGACGGGGATGACGCCTATGCTGCTCTTGCTCCATCTGTTGGTTTCGTTGGTTTAGAGCATAGCGGATTATGTCAAAAATCTTGAAGGATCGTTCAGCTAGTTGCTGATTTGCTTCTGCCATCTCGGAAGATGTTAGAACTGCCGGGTCGATTTTTTCGGGCAAATCAAAAGGTAGACGCTTGTCGTAGTGATATAGGGCGAAATGAGGGGTGTCCCCGATAGACACGTTATAGCCATTGTTGATGGCTGTTTGTACCATGGGAAGGGAATCATCCCATGTACGGGAGGATGCATCGACAACGTGGCGAAGGGCTTCTAAGATCTTTCGATTGTGCCTTTCCACAATGTTACAGAGTGATTCGAACAGTTTGGACGTGAAACTAAGAGCGTTATCCGAAATTAGGATGGAAGGAGTAGTATGATTCTGAATGACGCGTTCCACTAGGGCTCTGGCCACAGTTTCCGAGGTCTGGTCTGGAATGGCAGCTACTTCGCTGTAACGCGAGAAGTGGTCCGTAAACACGATGTACTTGTTTCCCTTTGATGTTTTGGGGAATGACCCCAGTATATCCGTTCCAGTTCTTTGCCAGGGCCTTTGGCATACTAGATATTTATGCATAGGAGCTGTGGATGGTACGTTGCCTTTGTGTTTTAAACACGACGGACATTCAGCGATGTATTCATGTACCTTTCTGTTCATTTCGGGAAAGTGGTACCGTTCCAAAAGACTCTTGATGGTGCGATCTGGCCCCATGTGGCCATACAAAGGTGAGTCGTGACAAAGTCCAATGGCTATATCGACGAGATCCTTTGGTATCTCCACGAGGTCGTTTCCATCTTCGTTCCTGAAATGTACGAGCCCATCTTTGAGGTTGTACTGTTCTTTTACCTTCGATGGTTCCTTTTGTTCCAGGCGCGCCCGAAGGTTTTGGGTGTGTTGGTCCTGTTGTTGGGAGTATTGCAGACACTCGTAGTCGAACACAGGAAGAATTCCTATTTTATTCACTTGGGCGTCGGGCTTGAGTCTCGACAATCCGTCTGGAATAACTTGAAGTTTTCCCGGTTTGTATACGATTTTTGCCGCAAAGTCCTGAATCAACAGAGCCCATCTACTCAACCGTCCTTCAAGTAGCTTGTCCTTGAAGAGGTACGTGAGTGGCTTATGGTCAGTTTTGATGGTTACATCGTAGCCATAGACGATATTTCGGAATTTTTTCAAAGCCCAATATACCGCTAGGGCCTCTCGGTCCGTAGTGGAATAATTCCGTTGAGGTGCAGAGAGAAGTTGACTGGCATAAGCAATGGGTAATTCCACACCATCTACGTCCTGTAATAGGACGGCTCCTAGTCCATAGGAGGAAGCATCTGTGGCTATGACAAAGGGTTTTGTGTAATCAGGATATTGGAGGATGGGATGACAGGTTAGTTTACCAATTAAAGTTTCAAAGGCATGTTGGTGATCGATTCCCAGTTAAATTTAGAATTTTTCTGGAACAAATTAGTAATGGGTTTAGCAATATTTGAAAATTGGGGGATAAAATTCCGATAGAATCCGACAAAACCAATAAATGCACGAGCGTCGTCGATGGTTTTGGGTACAGGGTACCTTTCCAGTGCTTCGAGTTTGGCTGGATCAGGTTTAATTCCTGTGGATGATAGTAGAAATCCTAGGTATACCAGGGACTCTTGTAAAAAGTTGCACTTTGCAAGTTTCAGTTTAAGGTGTGCTTTTCTCAAGCGTGATAGCACATTCTGAAGACGTTGAAAGTGTGTTTTTATGTCCGAACTGTAAACGATAATATCGTCAAGATAAACGAGAGCTTCAACACCTAATAGGTCGGAAAGGACTATATTCATCAACCTAGAGAAATTAGCAGGCCCATTTCGGACTCCGAAAGGTAAAACCTGGAATTCGTAATGGCCTCGGTTAGTGGAGAAAGCAGTCAATGCCCGAGATTCGGGACTGACCTCCATTTGCCAATAACCAGATGCTAAATCGAGGGATGAAAAGAAGTTAGCTTTCCCTACGTTCAGAATTGTTTCCTGCATGTTTGGAATAGGGAAACGGTCTGGGATGGTAATGTGGTTCAGGCGTCTAAAATCTATACAAGGGCGAGATGTTCCGTCCTTTTTGGAGACAAGAATCATAGGAGCGGACCAGGGACTAGCTGAAGGCTGAATGACATCCTGCTCCAACATGTCCGTGATGTGTTCCTCAATAGTGACTAATTGGGAATGTGGAACCCGATAGGGAGGAATGAAAATGGGTTTGGAATTGGGTTCCAGCTTGATTTCAAAAGGGACCAAATTAGTTCGGCCCAGAGGATCTCCTTTTAGGGCAATCACATCTCTATTTCTTATCAGGAAATCGAGAAGTGATTCCATTAGTTTGGGATCCTGTAAGGCTGGTGACTCCTGAAGGGAGTGCTCCAGACATTTCTTATATTCTTCTTTCAATACTGAAGGGTTTAACTCTAAGGAACTGGAAACACGATTTATCGTACTGGTGGGGAAATCTGAATCTATTTCTACTGTGGAAACAGTTCCTATTTTCTGATTTGAAGTTAATTCGATAGGGCTTTTTCCTTTGTTTAAACAAACAACAGGGATAGCTGAATTCTGACTCTGACTAAGGACTTGGGCAATAAGAACATCTCTTTTGAAATTACTTTTCTCTGTAATCAGACTACGCTCTGACTCTAATAATTTTCCCTGACTGTCGGCTACTTTTGCTAAGAAACAGATCTTCTCGTAAGGTGCTACTGTTATATGCTCGGTAGGGCATATGAAAAATTGAGAATCTGACTCTGGTTCGGCGACTAAAATTTGCCTTATGGGCTGAACTGAAACTGGCTGACTGGAAACTGGCTGACTGGAAACTGACTGACTGGAAACTGACTGGAAACTGACTGTGTTGATCCAACTGGATTCAACAACTGGAATTGATTACTCTTGGGGCTGATTTCTGGAGCGGTTGTCCCTCTGGATGCGACCGACTGTCTTGAACTGTTATCAAGTGGAGAGGGTTTCCTATTTCTTTCGGAAAACTGAACTGAACTAATTCTATTAGCATTAAGCTGTCTGTTATTCTCACGGAGATGATGTGTCCTATTTCGACACTTTACTAACTTTCCGGCTGGGTAAATCTCACATTGATTCCGGTTAAAAAAATCCGTACCTAGTTGGATATCTGTCTGAAAGGTGGCGACTGTGTCCACTATACAACATTTCCCGGGGTATACCGCGTTTCCAACTTCTAAATATAATTCAATTTCTCCGTATGTAGGTATGGGTGTGCCCGTAACTCCTCTGAGTTGACAGGAGGGTGCCTTAATTTCATATTTGTAATCTGTACTCTCTAGTAATTCATCTACACATTGTTTCTTAATTAACGTCGCGTATGCTCCTGTATCTAGGAGAGCAGTTAAATCTTGGTTATCAGTGCTACAATTTATTATTAAATCTAGGAGGTCCGCACCTATTATCCGGATGGGGAGTTTTTGTGTGTATCTGGGTTCATTACTGTAATTTAGGAGGAAGGAGGTTGAACTGCTGCCCCCAAAGTAGGGTCTAAAAAAGGGCTCGAATTGTCTCCTATGGGAGGACCTGGGTCATATTCTACGGGATCACCATACGCTGGAGGGTGTTCTTGAAAACTGTACTCTGGGGAAAATGATTCCTCCACGGGTACTTCTACGTACCGAACTATCTGACCTTGCTGATTGTACTGGGGTTTGTACATGGGGTAATAGGATGATTGACCCTGTAGTCGTAATCTATTTGGTTGGTGGTTCGACTGAGGCTGGGAATGAACTGGTTTCTGGGGATTGGGGGACTTTTGGGAACGTTGGTGGTTCGATTTCTGGAAGTTGGGCCTATACCCTGCAGGGGCTTTATCGGCACATTTTTGGCGATCGTCACGGCGATGACCATGTTCGTGACAGTGGGAGCAATAAGAGGGCTAATTGCACTGACTCATCATGTGCCCAAAGCTATCGCAGTTAAAACACTGTGGAGGAGGGCGTGTATTCTGGGTTTGGGGGGTTTGTTTCTGGGGTGGTGTTCCGGCATCGGCCTCGCTTTATAGGATTGTTGTTGTTGCTGTTGGTGTTGTGGTTGCTGCTGCTGAATGTAATGTATGGGAGTTTCTCTACCCTTTCGATAGTTCTGGTTTGCTAAATCTGGGTAATGTTTTTGTGTTTTATTTACAGTATGGCTATACTTACTGGTTTGTCAACATTTAGAAACTCTTGAAACTTTTTTTTTGGTGCTCCGGGTAGGTTTTGGTAAATGGTCGTTGCTACTATTAGATTTCTTTGTTTTGAAGTGAAAGTAATGCCACATGCATTTTCTGCTTTTCTGCGGCTCGGAGGGCTTCTCCTACGAGTTTGTGTGTTCGTCTAATAAAATTATTTTAATCTTCATGTTCCTCTTTCTTTCATTTAGCTTGGAAGACTGCTTCTAACGTGGCTAAGGGGTTGTGCAAGTGTTATTTCTTTAAAAAATTCTAATAAGTTTTGTTTAAAATTGTCCCATGTTGTAGCTTCGCTAACTGATGGGACGTAGGTGACTGTGTCATGAGTATTCCCTTCTTTAGGGTCGATAAACCTCTTTCCTTCACTAATCTTTATATCATCATCGGTGATGTTTTCGCGTAAGAAATTCTTTTCTAAAGACTCAATCCAAGGTCTTACGCGTGGTTCAACAAAATGATTATCTATGGTCCCCTTAAAAATTAAGACAGTATGGGGAAGGTTTACTAGTCTACCTAAGTTAATGTATGCTGGGGCGGGGGTTTGAGACATATTGGCTTGTACTTGATCTGAAGTTTGTGTGTTTGGGAATATGTTTGAAGTGCGCGGGGTAGGTGGAAAAATGGGGGTAGGGAAATTTTCGATGTCAGAAAGCGCACCGTCTGAATCGCTCATATGTGAAGGTACTATTATTGTGTTCTAATTTGGTCTGCTTGACCTATCTTAATCTATGGAATGATCACTTGAGTGGTTTTCCTAACTACTCTATCTAAAAAATACACATTAAATAAATGCACAATAATTTGCCTAACTAGGGGAAAATTTGAAAAGATTGTAAACAAAAAAATAAAAATTAAATGTAAACAAGATTTCACTCGAATGTACTTGAAGGTATGGTAATACTATGATTGGTACATTAAATAAAATTATACTATACTAAATATAATAGTGGAAATAACTCGGTTTCACTAAAAAGAAATGTATCACTGGTGTACGGAATGTTCACTGTGTTTTTTGTTAATTCTGGCTCAATACTAATTATTAATTGTTAATAATACTGACTTTTAAAATGTTTAGAGATTATTATTACTATTTTTTTAAAAAGAATTTTGTAGTTAACAAGATTCCTACGCGAAATCCTTGGAGACGTGTCCTGAAGACGTGTCTTGCTGGCCATTTGTTCTTGGATGAAAACTAGGCGTGTAGAACTTGGAGTCGTGACACACCGATTCAAGGGTGGATGTGACGAACTGGAGTCGTGACACGCCGGTCAACTGGATGTTGGTTCTAGTTCCAGGGTCTGGAAGACTGGAAGAATCCTGGATGCAGAGGTCGCCAGTTGTTAACCCCTCCGTCTATGGCCTGGGTTGATTCGAAGTCGACGGGGGTTCTAGTTAGGTGGCAGCAGCGGATGTGTTATTTGCAGTAGTTTTCTTCTATATTACTCTCCGAGTTCTTCTATAGTGGCTCGGAGGATTCTGGGAGACTTACTAAATTCTCTGAAGATTTCCGGATTCTTCTTACAACGTATCGGGAAATTTTATTGACTAATTTCTCTGAAGAGAGCAAGGCTCGAAGGAGAAGATAAAGACTATTTCTTACTGTATTTTACTGCAAAAATGTACAGGTAGTGCTCAGCCTTTGAATCTACTTCTCAAATGAATATAGATGTTTTCGGGAGTTTATATGCCCCAAAACTGCTTACGTCATTATTATTAAATGTTGAAAAGGCTGCATTATTTTTGCACAATATTTGAAAATAATGTAAATCTTTTAGCTGTGGTAAGGTTTAAATGAATAAACAAGATACTTGAAGATGAAGCCATATTTTTATCTTAAACCGCGTATTTTCAGATCTGATGCTATCATGATCTGCCAAGTTAACTAAAAGTGGAAATTGAACTATGCATCTTTACACTAAAATATGCATATGAGTAAAAATTAAAGGTTTAAGATTTACAATTAAATGCTTAGGCAAGACATGACTTCATCTTTTATACGAAGAGAGAATGTATACAAAATATGAACATTGCAAAGCTTAAGCAGGATTTATTATTAAGCGAAATCTAAAAAAAATGATTAAGAGATTTTAAAAAAGAAGAAGTCACCAATTATTTGGCAAAGTAGAAAGCAAATCAAAAATTTTATCCAAACTCGCGTTAGGCGATTTTGGTCCTTATGTAAAAATGAATACATACACGTACATACATACGAATATAGGTATTATATAAAGTTAAATATATACGAATATATAGGATTATATAAATACATGAACCATATAAACACATGAATTTTAAAAATGGATACAAGAACTATATAAATGAATATAAGAATTTCATGAAAGAATAAGATAGTATAGGAATATAAGAATTATTCATGGTTCATTTTTACACACACACACACACACACACATATATATATATGTATATTTATATATAAATTGACGATTGGTTAGGTTAAGTCGTAATATTTTCGTTAGTTTTAACGTTTTATTTGATGGATTCACTTAAAAAAATTGAATGCCCGGTTAGGTCAACTGTACGCCCTTGACGACTGGCTAGGTTAAGTCGTGATATTTTCGTTAGTTTTAGCGAAGATATCATTTGGTAATTGAGGCTGGGGGTCCTGATCTTCAGGTGATGCAAAAAATGTCTCCTAAAGATCCTAGTGTAGTTTACGTTCCCCAACTTAAATCTAGTGTAGTTTGTGTCCCCTTTTGTGTCAGGGGGACGTAAACTACACTTGCTCTAAAGATATTCTTACAATATTCTTACCTTTTACGTCATCACCTCTTTATCATTCGAATGATTTAGTGAGCATTACATAATTTGGTTTGCAATATACTATAAGGAGGAATTTCAGCAGAGGATTAAACTGTCAGGATATTTACTTTTTTAACGTACATATTGCTTTATTATGCATTCTATACAATATCGTTTTACATTTTCAAGGTCACTCACTCATTGCGTGATGAACATGTTTGCCGCCATCATTTGGAATATTATAAAGCATTTCCATTTTGGAAATGAGTTTAAATTTTTACAATTTTATTCTCTGATTTTATTTTCTGTGTACATAAAATCTGAAGAAATACCATCCATATTATTACATTTATGTACACATAATATTTTAGTATCTACACTTTATAAAAAGGTGTAGGTCTTTTCCGTTTGGAGCCCACCACCAGATTCTGTTAAAAATAGCACCAGTAGTGCATTTTGACCCTCTGAATACGAAAATAACATTTTTTTTTGGAGAAATGCAAACATTTTTCATAATAGGGCAATAAAAATGCAAAATAGATTACATGATATTTATTATGCAAAATAGGTTACATGATATATATATATATATATATATATATATATAAGTTGTGATATTTTCGTTAGTTTCTAATTATTTTGTAATATTCCAGTCTTCCATTCTGTTCCGTTTATGTCACGAATGCATATAGCCTAGGTCTTTGCGCGAACTAAGAATAAGATGGCCTATAGCCTACGTCCAATTTTCAACGCAAATTATCGTCAAAATTTTGAAGAATAGACAAATTAAATGTACGAAATTCAAACGTTAAAGGGCTGTAACGTTTTTATTATTCATTTATCAGAAAAAACTATATATTTTGGAAATCAGCGTAAAAAAAGTACACATGATGGTAATAATTAATTTTAATTCTGGTGGTGGGCACAAAACGGAAAAAATCCAAAGGTGTAGAAAATCATTTCAAGGTCACACACATATTATAGTGTTAATGCGAATGCGTAGGTCATATTAATTAGATTTATATGATAAAGTGAAAGTAATAATTGCATTATACAGGTCTTAAGTTCATGTCTTATTTCTAGTACAACCTATGATAATAAAAACCCACTGTAATAAACAGAGTTTATTTCCACAACAGTTTCGATGCCCACTGACATCCTCTTTGGGTGGGCATCGAAACTGTTGTGGAAATAAACTCTCTCTATTAGAGTGGGTTTTTATTATCATATTTTGACCTTCACATAGAAAAGTGAAGTTTTTTGCATTTATCTAGTACAACCCTTGGTACTTTCCTGTTATCCTGGGCCCCAGACTTTTTGCCAGTTGCCAGACTTCAATTTTGAGGCAGTATGTTTTCGTTAAAACTAACGAAAATATGACGACTTCACCTAACCAATTACACTAGGCAACAAAGATTTTGTTACAGAAGACCAAATAGGTGCTCCTAGCTAATTTCGGTATGCTGATTTCAAATCTATAATTATATTTTTTCTATCACGTTTAGATTTTGTGTAAAATGCAAATCACTTTTAGTAAAATTTTCTACCACGTCCAGATTTTGGTTTTAATCGGCTTAATGCCAGTAATATGAAACTTGCTTTTCAAGGTTAAAGCAATTTTTTTTTGCCAACTATATACAAATTCGAACAATTTTGATAAATAAAATTTATCCCGAGTCGCTACGTGACAGTCAAGCAGAACGGTTGTTGAAGCTCTCTGCTGATGAGCAAGTGACAGGTTGTGGTGACTTGTGTGTTTTTATAGCATTTGTTTTGTACTACGGTGTGTATTTCTTTTTATTTTGCACATCGTAATAATTACTTTCTACGTTTTTTCAGATATTGTATGGTAATTCAAAATGGCATCAAATAGACGTGCTTGTGTAAATCACCCAGACAACTTCTGCTTTGTCTGTGGACAATATACACCTAAGCCACAACGTAGAAACATAACAACAAAGATTAAACTTGCCTACAAGTGTTATTTTGACTAAGTTAGGAGACCAACAGAGGGACTGGGCACCACATATTTGCTGTGCACAGTGCAATGCAATGTTAATAGCTTGGATGAATGGTAAAAGAAAAGCTATGCCGTTCTCAGTCCCCATGGTTTGGCGTGAGCCGAAAAATCACTTCAATGATTGTTATTTTGTTTGACAAAGATTGCTGGTTTCACAAAGAAAAACAAATCAAAGATCACGTACCCAAACTGCGAATCAGCAATGAAACCAGTACCACATGATGAAACAAATCCACCACCAGTTCCACCAGCAACGATAACAGACAGCAGTTCATCTGAAGATTCTGCTAGTGATATAGAAACAGGGAAAGATGGCATATATGTTCCAGATGCAAATATTTCCCCACATTTGTTAAGTCAAGCGGAGTTAAATGATTTAGTGCGCGATTTGGAATTACCAAAAAAAAAGGCAGAGTTGCTTGGTTCAAGACTTCAAGAATTTAATCTTCTCCAACCAAACACCAAAGTTTCCCATTTCCGCCATCGCCATTTGCAGTTTTCATCATTTTACTTACAGGAAGAAAACGTTGTTTCTGCCACGATATCAGTGGTCTGATGCAAGGGATTGGCTGTCGCTATGATCCAAAAGAATGGAGACTGTTCATTGACTCTAGTAAAGCTAGCCTTAAAGCTGTATTACTGCACAACGGCAATGAAAAACCTTCAATACCTGTAGCACATGCCACTGGCCTTAATGAGACTTATGAATCGATGAAACTGCTGCTAAGACTCATCAAATATAAGGACCACACATGGAATATTTGTGGCGACCTTAAAGTTGTATCATTACTTCTTGGGTTACAGTTGGGCTACACAAAGCATATGTGCTTTTTGTGTCTATGGAACAGCAGAGATGACAAGAACCACTACAAAAAACATGATTGGCCATCTAGAACTGAACATGTTGTTGGTAAATACAATGTGAAACACCCAGCACTTATTGACCCTCAGAAAGTACATCTTCCACCACTTCACATTAAACTTGGCCTTATGAAAAATTTCGTGAAGGGTATGGATCATCAAGGTAGTGGTTTCCAATATTTAAAGGATAAATTCAAAGGAATATTGACAGATGCTTAGCTAGAAGCTGGAGTTTTCACTGGACCACAGATCCGCAGTGTCATCCACGACTCATCGTTTCCATCTAACCTAAATGAGAATGAACTAGGAGCATGGACATCTTTCGTTGAAGTTGTCAAAAATTTTCTTGGAAACCACAAAGCTGAAAACCACCGTAAACTCGTAGAAAACATGCTTAAATCTTATGAAATAATGGGATGCAGAATGTCTTTGAAAATTCATTTTTTACATTCTCATCTTGACTTCTTCCCGGCCAACCTTGGGGCTGTAAGTGACGAGCATGGTGAGCGCTTCCACCAACAGATCTCAGTTATGGAAAACAGATACCAAGGTAATTTCAACCCAAATATGATGGGAGATTATTGTTGGTTCCTGCAGAAGGAGAGCTCGTCATCCTACAAGCGACAAAGGAAGAGGACACACCAAAGTTTCACTTAAGAACAGGAATTTGCCTTTCAGTAGTAACAACAAAATACTAACGCGCTTTGGGTGGATGGTTGGGCGCAGGGGTGGTAACTCCGCCAGCGGAATTCCGCTGTCTGTCTTAAGCCAGAATAAAGGAGGAAAGACATCCCTGTTCACTAATTATTTAAGTATGCTTAACATAAAACGTGGCACGGAAAAGTAGCTTAGACGGCTTTCGTAATAGAAGCGGGTGAGAAAAAAATGAAAAATAGGGGTTTTCGGTTACACAAAATCTGGACGTGATAGAGAAATTTTGATATCAGATCTGAAATCAGCATCAGCGCTTTAGTAGGAATCAGTAGTTCACGTGTCTGTAACAAAAAAAAAGTTGAAATTTGTTGCCTAGTGTTATCAAGGGCGTACAGTTTACCTCACCAGGCACTCAATTAACCTAATTAGATGGTAAGGTTAGATTAAGTCGTGATAATTTCGTTAGTTTTAACGAAAATATTCTGTCAAAATTGAAGTCTGGCAACTGGCAAAAAAGTCTGGGGTACAGGATAACAGGAAAGTACCCAACCCTTTAAACAAGCACTGTTTCCGGAAGGTAAAGATTTAAGGTTCGGGAGATCGGAAAGATATTTTAGGCGAAGATAAACTAGAATTCCTATATCATAATGACGTACGTGAATTGGATCGATCCGGAATTAATTCAGACTCGATATTATTCTAGTTAAACGAGTCAAGATTAGATTTAATTACAGTTAGTATGAGTCGATTAATTCCGATTCGATTTAATTACGTTCTGTCCACCTCCGCATCCCTTATACAATACAACCTATAACTTATACAATAGTTTTCTTATGTACGATTCCTTTAGTTCTGAAGCAACATTTTAAGCTCGGACGTATCTTAAATGTCAAATGGGTATAAAATAATAAGCTATGCACGAAGTTCCACGATTGTTATGATACAATATAAATATGTAACGTTTCCATGACAACTAATTTAGATGTTAATGTCGTCGTGTTTCATATTCTGTATTTACTTATTTCTGACGTGGACACGATCTTTGTATCTGGGTGTATATATATACCGTATATATATATATATATATATATATATATATATATATATATATATATATATATATATACCGGGTGGGCCAAAAAAATTATTACCCAGCTTTTGAAAAAATATTGTGGCTCACCCTCTATATTGATCTTACTGCTGAGGCCGTATGTTGTACCCACACTTTTACTCTTTCAAACGCTGGCTTTGAATCTAGATTCAACGCCCCAGAAGTAGAGGTACAGGCTCACAACTGGAGGGACGTATCAGAATATGGTGCTCAATTGAAAGGTCAAAGTCAGCAACTGATACTTTCAGATGACAGTCAGTTTCTCCATAAATAAATAATTTTCCTAATTTTTACACAAAATAATTAATTTATTTCCTTTTTCATTTCAGACCATCATTCTGCTATAGTTGGTGAACAAGTTATAACATAATGAAATACTCTTTGGAAGATGAAGCATTGATATTGAACCTGCTTAAGGAGAAACAGTGGGGTGCAAAACGAATAAAGAAAGAGTTTCCAAATAAACGATGGAGATACCTGGACTTTAATATCTCATGAAGAAAATCGATATCACAGAGTTGACCAAACGAAAAGAAGGCAGTAGAAGGCCAAAAACATCACGTACTGAGGAAAATATTGACAAGTTTCATCCATGATATGCAGTCATGAAGAACGGCCCAACACCCTCAAGTCCGTTAGAGAAATTTAAAAAACTACTGGTATTTCTCACTCTAGTGTTCGTCGTATAGTAAAAGATGATCTGGGTCTTAAATGTTTTAAAAGAGTCGACGTTCATAAGTTCTCTGCATCAAATAAGCAAGCAAGAGTCGTGCTCTGTTAGATCGATTCCCAGACAGAGAAGTGTCGAAAATATGGTTCAGCGACGAGAAGACCTTTACGGTTGCTTCAATAATAAACACACAAAATGACCGAGTTTATGGAAGACAAGACAAAAAAATCTATCAGCCTAGATCGACTTTGCAGGGAACGTCCGCATTTTTCTCAAAAAGTCATGGTTTCCATCTTTATTTCAAAGTTAGGGAAGTCAGAGATTGTTTTTGTTGATCAAAATGCCAAAATCACTGTTGCTTATTACCAAGAAAAAATCTTTGATGCGGTACTGCCGTCGATAAGGGAGAAGTCAAGGTTGATAATGGAGGAGGGCACATTTCGCATAATCTTGGACTCAAATAGGTAAATGTATAGAAACAAAAAGTTTTTCTACCCGTGTCTGTATAACAGCTAATTACAAAATAATGGTTACAGTTAGCAAAATTCCAACTTCACCAAGAGATAGGCCATGAAATTCTATACAGAACACATATATTAATTGTACAAATAACATTTGATAAAGGTAAAATTATATTGTTAAAAATCAGGGTAATAGTTTTTTGGCCCACCCTGCATATATATATATATATATATATATATATATATATATATATATATATATATATAATATATATATATATATTAGGGTGTGTTTATGGTATATGGTGAAAAATGCGAAATGAAAATGCAATGGAGCGGAACCCTTTATTTTGTGAGGATACATGAGAAAACAGAACAGGCAAAATTTCTTTGTAATCCAACAACATTTAGAGGTTGCCCACAGCTGATAGGTATTTTCAATTTATAGGGCAATGGAAATTTTAATTCTCAGTTTAAATGATAAATTGCATCTCCAATAAGTATTCAGAACAAATATATCGTGTGAGTATATTCACTAAATTCATAATTAACGATTAAAGTACATGACACCTCGAGTGTTGGCGTTCATTTTTTCATCAAAGTGGCTTTGGAGGCTGTCGGCAAGACTTTACGATGTTCTTCGACGATTTGAATCATGAACTGCATCTGCTCTTCGTTCCGAGTCCTTCCAGCCTTCGTGAATTCTTGAATCAATGCTATGCCTCGCTCTGCTGCATCATTCACTACATTTAAGGAATCCACCCTGATCTTTGCTGAACCAAAGCTGGTGTTGTTTTCCCAGTTTGATGGATCCTCTTGCAGGAAATCGACCGGAAGATCTAGAAGGGTGAACAGATTGTACGTATTGGAAGAGCAAAAGTCTGCCAGGGTCTTTCCTCTTGGATCTGGAATCCAGACTCGACGGGGGGGGGAGCTTCTGACCCTTCAACGGAATTCATATTCTCTACCATTTTCCGCTTCTCATCATCATCGACTGCAGGATCGAATAGTGCAAGGCCCACGTTTACCTCATTGAGGTACCAGAGATGCCGATTAAAACTCTTGTACCAAGCGGCGTTGGTGTTTTGCAACTTTTGAAGGAGGGCTAAGTCGCTTCGTGGAGCGCTTGCTGCTTCTCTTGCTGAAAACCACGGAAGGACGTAATCTTGAGCAACGAAGAGACAGAAGTCCCGCAACCCAGAAATCAGGCGGTCACTGCTACTTGCTCCACGAGATGTTGAAGGACATTGGTTTATGTGCATCGTGAACTGGTATCTGAACATCCAAATCTTGAAAGAGTAAATTCCACGCGCCATCCACCGTGTTCGGTGCAAAGCCCCTGGAGCCATGAACACAGGACTCCGACGTCCGTGAGGTACTCCTCCCAAGAAAATGACTACAAGTTCAAGAAGCTCTTTGTAGTCATCTCTGGGATGCTTCACTTTCAGAAGGTCATTTGCTTCATGAATCATCTTCTCGGCCCAGGGACTGATCACTGCAGCCTTGTCCTCTTCGTCCGCGGCAGTGGAGTATTCATTCAATTTCAGTTGCGGCCAAACATTACGGAAGCTCTGGAAAATCGTAATCTCAGGTCCTTTGGAAAGGTCTCCAACAAGGAAAGAAAATACTGCTTCAAGCAGCAGTTCCAGCACGTGATGTCGACACGCAAAGTAAATCATTTCACGCCCGAGAGCCTGCTCTACTCGCACACACACTCCTCCATGGATGCCGGTGTTGGTGGCTGTCGTGTCAAAGCAAAGAGCTTTGATCTTCTGGCCAAGATCCCAGTTTTCGATGGTTTCGATGATGACGATTGCTGTCCTTTCTGCCTTGGAGTCTGGGAGTTTGGGGATGGCTAGAATCTTGCTCATCCCATCCCCGGTAACTAAGATGGCTAAACGGTCGATTTTGTCTCTTCCCATTAAGTCTGCCATAAGTTTTCCATCCCAGTGAAGAACAAGAGGGCATTCAGGCTTATAGGAAGCTCTCACCTCTGCTTCGTGGGCTGATCTGTACCTGTATCTGCTGGCCCGAATAGCACTTGGACTGAGGCACATCTCACTTATGTCCTGACCCATTTGCATGCCAAAGGGGATGAGAACACGAGCAGCTGCCCTGTCGCTCATCCGCGTGCGGTCCAATGCCGCAGCGACCTCCGAACTGATTGCCGTCGTCCCACGGCGATGTTTTGGAGCCGACGATGTAACTGGCTTTCTTTCGGGACTTGTTTCCTCACTTGATGACGCTGACGATGAGGTTTCCATAACAACGGTAGCAGAGATTTCTTCCATTTCCTGCACATGCCTGTCTTTCCGCTTCAATTCCTGAGCAGTTCTTTCTTGGGCCGTTGCGACTTTTTTGGCAATCTTCTTGTCGACATTTCCAATCCTTCCTCTCCGACCCTCCTCCTTTTGAGCAAGCAGGAAGTCCTTGTCCTCCTGAATTTTGGTAAGATTTAGGGCATTTTGGTGACCAATGTCGAAAAGGTTGTTCAAGCTTGACCTGAACGCAGCCTGGTTGTCCAAATTGGTCTTCGTTTTCCGCGAAATTCTCTTCTTCAAACCCTGCCATTCGTCATGCAATTTCCGGACGTGCTTCTTGACGTCGTGCGGATGTTTCGTCGGTAAGCCTTCTGTCACCCAGATTTCAATGATGGCTTGTGATGTCGAGGACACACTCTCAGCTAAGGATTTCTTCTCTTCATTGTGGAGATGGAAAAGGTACTTCAATACATCACCTCTTGAAGGTAATTGCTGACCGGCAATAGTAGGACTTGATGACCCCACAAGCCAGATTGATTTCTTCGATCTTATACATGCCGCCATCGTTCACCAGTTATCTGTGAATAAGACAAAACAGTGAAATTGGTAAGTTAATTTAACCCATTCATGGATAAAGTACCTCAGGAAAATGTGTAGAAATAAGCCACCCTCTTTGTAACCGTAATCTGTGTTCAAACAATGATTGGCTGATAACCCATGAACACAATATGTATTAAAATTATAATAATTTTGCGAAATCATGCATACATAACCATTTACAGTATATCCAATCCATATATAAATTTAAAATAATCTACGGTACACTACACTATTTCACTCAGACGATGCGAAAAAAGATGATTGCAATACGCTGAAGCAGAGAGCGTCCAAAATTTTATACGCATAAAAATTAAACCTTATAACTATTTTCGGAAACAAAAATATTGCCGGTAAAACAAGTCATTATACTTACAAACAATTCATAATACCATCCATTACAGTGCTAAGTAAAAAAAACGTTTGAAATATATGAATTATTTAAATAACACTTACCGTTATGAGAACTGTGATGCTTCTTGGCCACCATTACGTAAATGCATGAAAGACGTGAGTAATTAAGAGAAAACGATTTAGAATTAAAGAAAATTCATTTGTTGGTATACTGAAGTAAAGAAATATGGATTATCAGAACGCAATTGACAAATGCAATTTCTAATTTTGGGGACGCTGTGTATCAATGGGTTAATAAACACTAGAAGTGACTTAAAAATGGCGCATAAATAAATGAGCATATGGGTAAAACTTTGGGGTCTTTGGGCAACCTCTAAATATTTGATGATTTTCCAAAACAATCATGTGCTTTATTTCCTCCCGGAACCTCATCATTTGCGGGGTTCCGTGACCCGAAATTCACACTTTCAGTTTTTAAAAGCACCCTAATATATATATATATATTATATATATATATATATATACTTTTTTGACATATCGTATCATCTTATTCATAATTTATCGGTGAGTTCAAATTTAGTTTTCGGATCATTTACCAAATTTACGATATATGTAACTTTTTGCCCTTCATTAGTTCATCGATTATTTCTGCTCGCGTTTCAGTTCTTGGAACTGAAATAAAGGAAGGATGATATATTCTATTCATTGGAGGTCTGATGAAGTTTTCGCATGTCATTTTCAACTGCACTGAAACACATTAATACAGATTATTGCGGCCAGGTCCCGGGAAAGGGAAGTGCATGAGGTGTCGAAGCACTAGGGCCCGGGCCTCAGGGGGCCTGGGTTGGAAGATAGAGAAGGAGGTGCCCGGAGTCAAAAGTAGCACCAGGTCCTTGATTGTGAGGAGGCATCCTGGATCCGATTTTTTGTTGTATGGGGCAGGATTGCGGATAAACTGGGCTATATAGTAAGTGTTCAGTGAAGTATTCAGCACACAGTGCTTATTACAAAGCGGAGAAATATCATATATATATATTTTTTCCTCCTTTTTCCTTTTCATCTTTAACTTTTAATGCCTTCGAATGACGGTAAGTTCATATACATTATCGTATACATACCGACTCACACACACACACACACACACACACACACCATCACACACAAAAAAAAAAGAAGTCTTACAATTATAAAATATGTTTCGTGACATTACACTAAAGTGCCCCATTAACATTACATTAAATCCTTTCACGTTGAAGGAGAGAAATCGGAGTTAACTCTATAAATGTCTCATCAGCCAAACAATCAGTAATGACTCTTTCACAAAATTCTCACATTTTATTCTTTGTTACTTCATATAGAGAGAGTTTGCATGAAATCTTTATAATTACAGTGGTAATAGCTTTTCATATGCCAAACGTATATATATATATATATATACACTCGAATATTAACTTTGTTGTAGATCCGCGCTTCCATCTCTCACTGCCTTGCCCCACTTCTCCAGAAATTCGCTTGGTGAAGGAGAGGGATGTTTTCACGAGCTCTCATTCGCACACTCGGCTCATCTGGGTTGTCCTGAGCCAGGTGTCTAGTCTTCTTTTCAAGATTTCCACATGGACACCATTCTCGCTCCGAAGTTCTTTGGGTAGTTGGTCAAACAGTCTTGGTTCGATCCCCAACTTCCAGCCCAACGACAAAACTTTGAAGATGTTCCTTGTCAAACCTCTAGTTTAAGAACACTACATACTGTGTTTCCTGTTTTTCTTTGTTGTTTGGATAGTTATAGTCTCGTTTGAGACTGGAAACTAGTTCGTCTACTGTACTATTTTCCATATGTAAATTATGGTGTACCTCTCTCTTCTCCTTTCCAACAAATATAGATTCCATTTACATAATTTTTTCCAGTAGTTTAGTTGTGAAAGTTCTCTGAATTCCTTCGAACTGACTACTGACTAATTTAGTCTTTTCTACATGGAGTTGTTAATATTGAGCAATATCTCTTTCTCTCTCTCTCTCTCTCTCTCTCTCTCTCTCTACAGATATATATATATATATATATATATATATATATATATATACACCTTTGGTTAACCTTTGGTTAGCTTCCGCCCGAATTGTTCATTCTGACGAAAGTCAAGCTTTTCACTCCACCTTAGACCTACAGTTTAACATGGAATCCGAACCACGCCCCACCAGCAGCCCAGCGTCTTAATCATTAGGCCACCCAGGGTACCCATTTATCTACCAACCACTTTCTTTATTGTGTGGAAGGATGAACAGCTGGGTTTTGCTGCGCGCCGGCTGCTGTCACCTGCTCTCGAACCCGGAGCCGATGGATTCGTAGTCAGCGGCGCTAACCACTACACCACCGAGGCGCATATATATATATATATATATATATATATGCGCCTCGGTGGTGTGGTGGTTAGCATAGCTGACTATAAATCCACCACCCCGGGTTTGATACCCGGTAACGGCAGTCGGCGCACAGAAAACCCAGCTGTTCATCCTTCCACACAATAAAACTGGTTGGTAGATAAATGGGTACCCTGGGTAGCCTAGTGGTTAAGACGCTGGGCTGCTGGTTCGGATTCTACGTTAAGCTGTAGGTCTAAGGTGGAGCAGCAAGCTTGAATTTCGTCAGAATGAACAATTCGGGCGGAAGAAAACCAAAGTTAACCAAAGCTATATATGTACAGGGAATCTGTGTAACTTGGGATTTCATGAAATTCCTGAAAGGTTCAGTGATTTCATGTAAGGTTAAGTTGTGATATTTTCGTTAGTTTTAACGAAAATATCACGACTTAACCTAAACAATCGTCAAGGGTATACAGTTGACCTCACAGGGCACTCAATAATTTTCCTCTTAGGTTTAACGAACATGTCACGACTTAACCTTACATGAAATCCCTGAACAATTTAGGAATTTCATAAAATCCCTAGTTACCCAGATTCCTTGTATTATAATATATATATATATATATATATATATATATATATATATATATATATATATATATATATATATATATTAGGGCGGAGCGTTTTTACACTTTTTTCGATTTTCGTTTTGTAATAGCGCGGAAAAGTGGCTCTTCCACGTCAAAAGTGAGCGTGTAAAATCTCAGAGATCTGCAATAATATCTTCTGCCTCCGCACGCGCGTTGAAAATCCAAAAAATGCGCCAAAATATGCATTTTTTCAATATTTTCTTATAGTTTTAATTTTCATCCTACCTTCCTGTATTAGCGAGGAAAAGCATCCTAAAGGTTTATTTTACACTAGTTTTAAATATTTTTGTCCTGCGATAATATCTTCTGCCACCGCAAACGTTCCAAAATAGGGAAAAATCCGCATAAATCACATATTTTGCATATTCAGCCTGTACGCTAATAAATTCACTTTGTACGTCATGTAGTACTCCCACATCGTTCTAGAAACTTCCCCACAGCCTGGTATGGTGTGTTGCTCGTCATTGCCATATACGGCAATGAGTCAGTGAGTGATGACTGATGAGTCATGACTCACAACACTCTACCAGGCCTTCTTGCTCTCACTTCCCCGCAGTGTTGTGCTAGCTACGTTTCGGGTAAGATGTGGATTGTGTTGCTCTTGCTGTTAATACATCTTTGGAACAGGACAACACGCATATGTGGACATATGCTGCATATTTTAGTGCATAATAATACGTTGGTGTAATATACAAAAATTCTGCAGAATGCAAGAATATTTTACGTTTTAGGAGTAATTTATTAATTTTTATATTAATTACTGTGTTTTTCACAATGACAGTACCAGCTCAAGCAACAAGAACTTCTTCAAGTTGCCCTATATTTGGGGCTCCAGCTGATCTAGACAAGAGGTGCCTTCCAACCTATAAGGACGTCATGAAATATTTTCATCAAATAAGGTTGAATCTGAAGACATCGAAGAAAGAGCCTACAGGTGCAGAAATGTCGGGTGTTCTCTCAAAAACTCTCGAAGATTTGTGGAAAACAGTCTCTATTCCTACTGTCTCTCATAACCATGTCGTTCAAATGATTAAAAATTACCATGGAAAATGTCAAAAACCTTCTAAAGTCAATAAAAAGGAAACAAGATAGTGACTCATTCAAAATTAAATTACAAACATTTCAAAATGAGGCAGAAAACAAATTATTTGACATCAGTGCTTGCAAATGTGAAAATTTTGATAAGTGTTCATGTGAAAACCATCTCAAGGTTCCAGCAATTGAACAAGACTTCCTTAAAGATCAGAGAACAACAAGAAAATTGGCAATAGGCTCTCTTGATGTTTCACAAACTCGTAAAGATCTAGCAACTATTGCTAGAAGACAACAGAGAATGAAACAGTATGAACCAAAACCATCTACCAGTAAAGGACAAGCAACTGAAACACTGTCATCAACATCAAGTGAAACAGAAGGAGCGGATTCTGATTATGAACCGACACAGAAAATCATATCGATGGAACAATCTCATCATGGAACAATCTCATCATTGGCTATAGCTTGTGACAGAACTGGTGTGTCAGACAGGTCTGCTGCTATAATTGCTTCGGCTGTTCTTGAAGACGTGGGAATTATAAACGAAAAAGATTTAAGTTCAGTAATAGACAGATGCAAAGTAAGGAGAGCTAGAAAAAGAGTGAGATCTATCATTCAAAAGAGAGATTACGAAGAAGAAACTATGGAGAGTATCTATTTCGATGGAAGAAAGGACAGAACTGCAGTGCAAGAAAAAGTTGGCAATAAAGGTTATCAAAAAAATATAACAGAAGAACATGTCACTTTGCTTCAAGAACCAAACTCGCGTTATATTGGGCATGTAACTCCCGCTTCTGGCTCAGCACAGAGTATATCTTCTGCAATTTTGGATTTTTTTCGCTCAAATGAGATTGATACTTCAGAAGTTAAAGCCATTGGATGTGACGGGACAGCAGTTAATAGAGGACCAAAAGGAGGAGTGATAAGAAGTATTGAAGAGCACTTTCAGAGAGCACTCCAGTAGCTGATTTGCTTGCTTCACACTAATGAACTTCCCTTGCGGCACATAGTGACTGACATTGATGGTAAAACAACAGGTCCTCATAGTTTTACGGGGCCTATAGGAAAAGAGTTAATTGATTGTGAAAAAAGCCCTGTTGTTGAGTTTGAAGCAGTTGAAGCGGAAGAAATTGTAGTTGACAGAGATGATCTGAGCACAGATCAGAAATATTTGGCAGAAATCTATGATGCTGTGTCAAAAGGTGAATGTACTCCCTCTCTAGCTCAAACGAAACCAGGCAAAATGGTGCACTCCAGATGGGTGACAACTGCTAACCGCATACTTCGTCTCTACGTTTCAACTGAAGAACCTTCAGACAACCTTAAGTGTATCGTGGATTATAATTATTATGAAAGTTTATATTCCAATGTGGTTTCAAATCAAGAGAAATTATTCAGCAACATAGGGAGCCAAACATCTTTATCAAATGATACAACGCTCGAGGTCGTTGAGTGCCCGCTGTATAAAAATAGTTGATTCGTGTTATTCAGAGAAATTCCTATTTTTCTCATCCTGAGAATGTTCTCCTTAGTATGATTCACGATGAAGCAAAACATATCAAAGAATTAGGATGGAGGAGAATCCTTAAAGCAAAAGATTCTGAGTCAGCCGCAGTGAGAGTGTTTAAATTGCCCACGTTGAACTTTCAGTGCAGTGAGTAATACAACATGACTAGCTGGCAAACTTGTGAGCTGTAAGAGCCTCCTCTGACAAAAGTCCTATCACGCTCCGACATCCTGAACTATATCTCATCAGGAGATGTACCTGATTTCATCCCACGCTTTCCTTGCCACACCCAAGCGGTTGAACGGCATATAAAGCTGGTAACAGAGGCTTCAGCTGCAGTATGCGGTTCAGAGGCAAGGGATGGATTTATCAGAGCAAGATTAGAGTCCAGAAAGAAAATGATGCCAAGAATGGAAACAAAAAGTGACTACAGTGTATAACTAGCCTAAGTCCGATAATGGTAGGGTGGTTGGGTCGGGCAGGGAGGAACTCGAAATGCAGCCACCTCCACGTGGTGAGTTCTGGGTTATTTTGTCAATATAGTACATTCAATATTGACGAAATAAGCGAGGAGCTGCATGCATATTACATAATAAGTCATCAAAAATAAACCAAGCATATGCAAAGTAAACTGCATTGGTGGACCTAAATTATTTAATTGCTCAAATATATAAACTTCTTAAATTACTAAAATATGATACAATGAATTGTTAATTGCATTACTTAATACATAATTAACGAATAAACTGTGGTGTAGGCCGAAGTTGACCATAATAGCGTCATTATAAAATACGCTATTTATGTAAATTTTTCCGTATTTTGGAACGTTTGCGGAGGCAGAAGAAATTATCGCAGGACAAAAATATTTAAAACTAGTCTAAAATAAACCTTTAGGATGCCTTTCCTCACTATTACAAGAAGGTAGGATGAAAATTAAAACTATAAGAAAATATTGAAAAAATGCGTATTTTGGCGCATTTTTTGGATTTTCAACGCGCGTGCGGAGGCAGAAGATATTATTGCAGAGCTCTGAGATTTTACACACTCACTTTTGACGTGGAAGAGCCACTTTTCAGCGCTATTACAAAACGAAAATCGAAAAAGTGTAAAAACGACCCGCCCTAATATATTATATATATATATATATATATACCTCGTTAACCTCGTTGCTGTTCCGTACGATGGTCTCTCTTCACACGAAAGTCAAGCTGGTGGCCGCGCCTCTAGGTCTGGCTTGGTGGAGGAGCGAGTTGTTTTCTTGCGCTCTCCATCGTACATAGCCAGGTACACCCGGCTCATCTGGTACAGTCCTGAGCCAGGCATCTAGTCTTCTCTTGAAGACTTCAACTTTGACTCCTGTAACGTTTCTGAGGTCCTTTGGAAGCCGGTTAAAAAGTCTTGGCCCCCTGACAACCAAGCTATTTTCGTTCAGTGTTGAAGAGGTTCCTTGTCGGGCCTTTAATTTGGGGACACAACACAACACATCCTGCCTTTCCTATTTTCCAGTGTTGTTTGAATGGTAATTGGGTTTAGTTTTTCGGTCATTTTCCATATGTAGATTATGGTGTACCTCTCTCTTCTTTCCAGGGAGTACAGATTTAGTTTACGTAGTTTTTCACAGTTGTTGAGCTCTCTGCAACATCAATCTTTGCTGTGAAATGTCTCTGAGTTTCTTCTAGTTTATTAGTTTCTTCCTTTTTGTATGGGGACGTCAAGACTGAGCAGTATTCAAGTTTTGGTATAATCAGTGTTTTTAGCAGGGGAATCATTACTGTCCTGTCCCTTCTTTTAAACGTCCTTAGTACCTGTCCCGCGACTCTTTTTGCTTTATTTATAGCTATCTGATTTTGTGTTTCGAATTTCGCATTATCGGTCATTATTATCCCCAGATCGATCGCTTTCGTGCTTCTCTGAATTTCCTGTCTATCTGGAGCTTAATATGCAGCCTGTTTAAGTTCCTCATTTCTACCATATCTCAAGAGCTGAAATTTCTCGGTGTTAAATGTCATATTGTTGTCTTCTGACCATTTGTATATTTTGTTCGTGTCCCTCTGCGAGGCCTCCACTTCATTTACATCGCTGATTTTTCAAATGATCGTTGTATCGTCTGTAAAGGATGTTACTATACTGTTGCTGTTTACTCCGCTGTCTATGTTTGTTAGAATGATAATGAACAGGAGTGGTGCCAGTATTGTACCTTGTGGTATTGAGCTGCGTACTTCCGATTCTGATGATGATACACCTTGTATATATTATATATATATATATAACGTAAAGAACGACGCTTGTATAGGAGATATTCCGCGGAAGACGAGAGAGAGAGAACGAAACAAATGAAACAATGAGGTAACCACCCGGGAATCGAACCCGGGATCTTCCGATTGCCGGTCAGATGCGATAACCATTACACCATGGCCCATGGTGTAATGGTTATCGCATCTGACCGGCAATCGGAAGATCCCGGGTTCGATTCCCGGGTGGTTACCTCATTTTTTCATTTGTTTCGTTCTCTCTCTCTCGTCTTGCGCGGAATATCTCCTATACAAGCGTCGTTCTTTACGTTAATTATACTGCGTGTTTGCAGTTAAATGTATATATATATATATATATATATATATCCCCGCAAGGGGGTTCTAAGCTCGTGCTCTTTGTGCTCGTTTGTACGTGCTTGTTCCTGGAGGTTTCACGTGCGCCCTCCCGGCCCTAGCACCCAAGGATGATGGGGCTCGACCCTGCAGTCCTTGTCATCCTTGTTCTTTTTCCACTTCGACTGTCCCCTCCACCCTTTCTTTTTCCTCTGTCTTTCCTCTCACTTTTTCTTTGTTTTTCCGCTGAGATATGCCCTTTAAATAGAGGCGAATCGGTTCTTCCCGAACTAAAAAAAAAAAAAAAAAAAATATATATATATATATATATATATATATATATATATATAATAAGTCAGACTTAAATCAGAAAACAGGTGCCAAATTAGCTCTTCGTGTTTTTCATGTATATTTCGATGTCAAATAAGGCGTCATCGAATTTACAGAAAGTTTCCCTCAAAACTAACTTCTGCTAGATGAAATATTAACTACAAGACGTCATGAATGTTTATATATTAGGGTGTGTCAATTTTGTCAACTTTTTTCAAATCAATTTTGGTAGTGAAAATATAGTGTCTTTTCATGTCAAAACTTGAAATTTGCCAACCAAAATGAAATAAAATAACCCTTACCTGCATCAATTTTACCTTAAAGTTTCAGAAATTGACTCTTTTACTAAATAATAGGACATAAATTCATTAAACTATTCATCTGTCACAGAATTATCCCACTGATCGCATATGGAGTGTTTTCAAGGTCATATAGTTGTTGTACAATGTACAAGTCACAACATGAATAGAACTGTCCCTCACTCTCAGTCCTCAGTTGCCTCTTAGATGTCATAGACGGTGGTTTGCTGTTATTGCTCTTGTACCTACTTCATAGTTATTCTACTAGACGAATACTACAGTTTAACTGTAAGTATGGATTATTGATTATTACAGTTATTTATTATTATCATATTCTTCTGTCTAATTATGTTGTAATCTCATGAAATATTTTTTTATTGAATTTTAGAACATCGAATGACTAAACTTTGAAACATCGTAATTGATATAAAATACTTAAATGTTTTTCTTTCTTTTCAGATATTCCTAAGATGCCAAAATTGAAGACAAGAGGTCAGTCGTCATGCCACTTGAGCCTGTTAGTCGGTACAGGCAAGGAGCTTCGCGTATCAGAACTACCAACAGTGCGAGACATGCTGAGACTAGGGTTACTCCTTCGTGAACAAAATACAAAGGATAGAAGGAACTACACAGAGAAAGAGCTCATAAGGGACATGATTCCCCCTCTTCTGCATCAGTGGAAAAAAGCTAATGTGTTATTCAAACCACCTGTACTCAATCAGTATAGAACTACTGAGCTAAAATTAACAAAGCTGTGGCATAAAGCAGTTGAGACATCACTTGGTAAAGGAAAACTAGCAAAGAAAAATAAATTTCTGCACACACTTGATATTCTTCTTGACATTTTTAACTACCAGTGTCCCATAGAGTTGTGTTCTGAAGCCAATTGTTCTCCCTCATGCAGAAGAGAACCTCACCCTCACATTGATTGTCCCAGTCCTCGTGAGAAGAAGATCCCTGTTTTGGAGCTGGCTTTCATAACGGCGCAGAGAACAAAGGCAGGAGGCCAAGGAAGTATGCAGATTGGTTCGGCAGATTATTCAGAAACCAAAAAACAGATTGTTATTGCTAAGAAAAAAGAAAATCCGAGAGAGAGAAGAAAGGAAGAAAAAGAAGAGTGAAGAAGCCACCCAAAGCGATGAAGAGCTCTATCAAGAGGTTTCTCACTTCTTTGAAAGCTCTTGAGATGAACAGAAAGAAGCAACATCAGATGATAGCTCCAAAATGCCATCTGAACCTTCGCCGAAGAGAATGAAATACAACACTAAAGACATCTCAAACATTGCCCTTGCCAGTATTTGCCACCATACGGGGCTACGAGAGACTGCAGAGATTTCCACTGCCGCTTGGATAGATGCAGGCCTCATTAGCCGAGAGGATACATCCTTAGTGATAAATCATAATAAGATAAGAAGAGCACAAGAAAAAATAATGAAGGAAATATCTGATCATCATGAAAAAGATTTGAAGGAGGAAGGTCTCTCTTGCCTTTTATTTGATGGAAGAAGAGGTGACACAAAAATTCTCCTAGAGGTAGAGGGAATGGACAGAAAGTTTCCCGGTCTCATCAAAGAAGAACACTACTCTGTGTGTTCCGAACCTGGTGGCTGCTATTTGTTTCACTTTGTTCCTGAAGCAGAAGTAGAAGGCAAGAAACATGCAGAGGCAATTGCTGATCAAATAATATGTTGGCTTCAAGAAAGAAGACTTGACAGTTCACTGCAGGCCGTTGGTGGAGACTCAACTGCGGTGAACACTGGATGGCAGGGCGGTGCTATGACGCATTTAGAGAAAAAACTTGGAAGAAGGCTTGTTTGGATTGTATGTGATTTGCACACAGGGGAACTACCTCTTCGTCGTCTCATCCAGGAACTTGATGGTCCTACAAAGAGCAACAACAAGTGGTCAGGCCCCCTTGGCAACATGCTAGATGAAGCAACGGAATTAGAAATAAATACAAAATTTCCAAAGGTCGAAGTAGGCCCTCCCCTTCCAGTGTTGTCTGAAGAAGTTATCAAAGACCTCAGCACGGATCAATCTTACGCTTATCGTATTGTTTAAGCAATCAGATCAGGAGAGTTGCCTCAAAATTTGGCTCTCTTGGAGATTGGACCCGTAAGTCACAGTCGTTGGTTAACTACAGCGATTCGTTTCTGCAGGATTTGGGTTTCCAAACATGCACTGAAGGGCAAAATGCTACAGAATTTGATGTTGATTGTTGAATTTATTATTGGGTTTTATCTTCCTCACTGGTTCAATGTAAAACTTAATTCAATGTGGATGGAGGGGCCCAACCACATCTTGTTTCAATTACAGCTACTGAGAACCCAAAGGATAGTAGTGGTGGACATCGTGTTACCTGTGATGAGAAGGTCCGCTTGGTATGCTAGGCCATAGGCAGTTTTGCAAGCAATACTCTGCAGCCAATGTACCAAAGAGCGAACTGAGGCTGTGGAAATCATTCTAAAGCTTAGAGGAACATCACTAGATGATGACCAGCTGGGAGACTGCTCTGTTCAGACAAGGAAGGTACCTTCGATAAACGTCAATGCCACGAAATTGTCAGAATTAGTTAACTTGAGTTCGGAAGTTTAGGAGCCACCACTTACAACATGTATAACAAACAAAGATTTAACACAACTTAAAGAGGCCCCACTGCAAGTGCCAAGGTAGCCTTCTCATACTCAGAGTGTGGAGAGATGTGTGAAAATGGTCACAGAAGCAGCTAGTCAAGTTTACAGTCACGAGAGGCGAGAAGGCTACATCAAAGCGCAAGTAGCAAGCCGAATGCTGATGTCAAGGAACCGCAACAAAAAGGACATGACTTCATTGGTTACTTTCAAATAAAGACTCTGAATGATATCTTATTGCCACTTTAAATGTTGATAGGATGTTTGCGCACATTTGTTATTTTGTTACGAATTTACAGAAAAATGGAATTTTTTAATTAAAATTGATGTAGGTAGGAGTTATTTTTTATTGTTTTTAAAGCAAGGATATTATTTTGTATGCCAAATGATTACATTAAATTGCTACCAAATCACATGATTTTGAATTTAGTCATTTCACCCCCAAAACTGACACATCTTAATTATATATATATATATATATATATATATATATATATATATATATATATATATATATATATATATATATATATAAACACACACACAATGGAATATGTTTTGTTGAATATTTATGAAAATTTATTTAATTCAGCAATATTACACACACACACACACACACACACACACACACACACACACACACACACACATTTATTAAGGTTCCCTATTGATATTCATGAACAAGTATACACTGAACTCGAAGATATTTCAATGGCGCTTGGAAGCTGAAAAGCATTTTCAGCGATTGAAAGCAGTTAATTTTCTGCTATTGGATAATTAATTGATTCAATTTATTACACGTGATATCCTTAACAGGAGTATGAAAGAGAGATTCGGTATTTGTCCCAAAGGCTTCGGGATTTATTTGTCTCTTTCAGAGAAAATACTGAAGCGTTCTATATACTGCTTCTACAGAGTTATTATTACATGCTCATAATGAGGCGGGATGCTGCAGAGGGGTCGACCGCAGGTCGATCCTGAATCGTCGTTCAAACTCAACAAAAGTAAACAAAAGTAAGTAATATAATTTTTCGGTGTATATATATATATATATATATATATATATATATACGTGTATATTGAAAAACATTCTTTTAAACCTGTTGGAATTTTTCCTTTAGTAGGGGTGTCAGGAAATGATTGCCCCCCCCCTGTAGAGCAAAAACTAGAAGAGATAGATAAAAACCGGCGAGACCACTTGAAAGAGCGTTAAAATCTGAATAAAAACCACTATATTCTATTCCTGTGATTTTAATTCTTACCATTTTTTTCCCCACAGAAACCATGGCATCATCTATTTTGAACGATTCAGAGAAAAAGCGAGTTCTTGACCGCATTCGAGCTGTCACATTTCGTGAAGCAAAGGAAGCTGGTGCAACTTTCATAACTCGACACTGGGTGGCTGAGAGATTAAAAAGATCAGAAGACTTTGTCAAAAGGAATTGGAATAAGAATCCTGAAGATTGTGAAACAGAATTTCGAGGAGGAAGACCGGAGAAATTATCTCAAGAATCGAAAGACATTGTGCGTGCTGCATCACGGCGCCGAAAGAAGAGCTGCTCTGAGGTAGCGAAAGAGATACTTATCCGTCGTGGTAAGATAGTCAATCGGCAACTTGTGCATCAATTTCGAATTCGCCAAGGCTTGAGTGCTTGGCATGAAATAGCTAAGCCACGGAAGAGTGATCTTAATATTGAAGATCGGCTATGGTTTTGTGATTATCTTGAGGAATGGACGGAAGACGATTTCCTTCACTTGGTTGTCAGCGATGAATTCTTCGTTTATGTCTCCAGAAAACCAAATTTTCAGAATGATCGGGTTTGGGCAACAACTCCTGATGAAGTCCCAGACGACCAGAAGTATCGAGAAATAGTAAAAAATCCAGCATGTGTGGGTGTTTTCATTATGTTCTCTATTCGGAAGCTCATCTGGGTTATCAAACCAAGAGGAACCAGTTGGGATGGGCCTTATTTTCGAAATGTAATTTTAGCCCAACATGTAATTCCGTTTTTGAAAGACCCCGAGTGTGTTTTGGATGTTGAACAGGCAACCTTTCTTCACGACAAAGCCCCCTGTATGAAACACTTGCGACTCAACAACTGCTTAAGGACAATAACATTGATTTTTTCGGAAATAATGAATGGCCTGGCAATTCTCCCGATCTTAATGTCTGTGAACATGTCGGATCCATCATGAAGGATCGGGTGGAGTCCTTAATGCTGGAACAACCCATTCAGAATCGGTATTCAACAGAAATTATGACTGCAAAGATCAACGAAGTCCTTGAAGAAATGAGTCATGATACCGATCTCTTTGAGACACTTCTGGGATCATACCCCCGTCGATTAATGGCCGCAGACCCGGATCTAGGGGTGGGCTATGTGGGCTGCAGCCATGGGCCCCGCATTTGAGGGGGGTCTCCAAATTTGGAGAAGTTTTCCCCAATGTCTTAAATGCATACAGAATGTACTTGTCATTGATGGTGACCAATTGTACCGGCGGACGGAGTTTTTCTAAGTTAAAGCGACTGAAATGTTGCACACGTTCAACAATGAAGCAAAAGCGATTACAGTCACTGGCAATTCTCTGTGTTGAACATGCTCTGGCCAAAGAAGTCGATTTTCGAAATATTATTAATGAATTTGCACAAAAAAAGGCTCGTCGGTTCAATCGGTTGCCAGCTCATAATCAGTAGGTAGGTGTGTATAAAATTATTAATTCAGGAAAATATAATATGTAAAATAAAGTAAAATATTTGTAAAGTAATATGTTTGTTCTGAAAACTAAATAAATAAAGTAAAGTAATATGTTTGTTCTGAAAACCTTTAATTTTCCTCGTAAACAAAGCTTATAATCCTTATATAATAAAAATTGTAGCCAAGGGGGCCCCCAAAAAAAAATTAGCCACGGGCCCCCATTCTTCTAGATCCGGGCCTGAATGGCCGTCAGAGTTGCAAATGGGGGCAACACCCGATATTAAAACAAGTGTTTTTTATTCAAAATTAAACGCTCTTTCGCGTGGTTTTGTCTGTTTTTTTCTATTCCTTTCAGTTTCTTCTGTACAAAGGGGGGGCAATCATTTCCTGACACCCTTATATACTGAAACTTCAAAACGCACTTCTTTATATTTTAACGAGCGCACAAATATATATACACATATATATATATATATATATATATATCACTTGAAAATTCTCATTTGGACAAAGTTTGTCCAATTAAATTTACATATAGAAAAGTTGTGAAATTGTGTGTTCATGTTTGGTAATCTTGGATGTGCGAATACGTCGGAAAAGTAGCTTTACTTAGAAACTTTTCAATATTAAAAACTGCTTTAGATTTATTTATGTTTGTGTGTCGGGTGGGGGGAGAAGAGGGAGTGAGATTTCAAGTCTTATTTAGGAAATAATAATAATAATAATAAATTTTGCTATTATTATTATTATCTATTATTATTATTATTATTGTTATTAGTAGTAGTAGAGTAGTAGTAGTAGTAATATTATTATGATTATTTGTAAAACGTAAATTTTGTTGGTTATAAAACGCCAAATAGAAAATAAATGAGTTACTCTTAAAAATATTTTGAGTAATCAAAGAAAACGAACGCCGTTTAAAAAACGAACCAAAATGGCTAGTAGAAAATATATTTTATTTTTTATTTTGAAAATGTTCATTCTTATAAAATTCTTTATAAAATTCTAATGAAATATATAAATTATCATTTGAACTTTGAATAATAAATAATTTTGATGACAAAAGCTTTGTATAAAAATGTATAAAAATGACACGTAATTAATTTAGAACAAAAATAATCACTATTATTCTTGTTTATAGATTTATTATTAATCTCATTATTACTTGTTCGCTAGAGATGTATTATTATCATGTTTATTTTTATTCCTATTTTTTTTTTTTATCATTCATAAGTTGTATTAATTAAGTTTTTTTTTTTTTGCCAAAGAACTTTTTATTTTTAATTTCAATAATGACTTTCCTTCAAGAGATAAATTAAAATCAGATGAAAATGTAATTAGTACTTATAATAATAATTATATAATTAGTAATAATAATAATTATATAATTACTAATAATAATTACTGTATAATGAACTAATTTCAATTTATATTAAAGGTATTTCTATTTATTGTATTTTTGCGTGGGTAATTCAATGTTATAATAATAGTAATATACACAGTCTTGTAAGGCTTCGAAGTGAGCTTCAACTTTTGAGATCCAATTTAACGCCTCTGGTGTTGAAAGTATGGGTTGGTTGATGAGAGTCTGGAACTGGCACAGCGATCAGGCCAGCTTATACTGCCCATTGCTCTATCTTACTCCTGTATTATTATGATTATTATTATTATTACCAGCATAATCGGGAGTCGAACCCCTGACCTCAGTGTTTCACTTCGCTTATTAGGGAAACTGTTAATCACTGAACTAGTGTCGCTCGCAAATGTGGTTTGTTAGTTGATCCGTTTAACGCTTTTTGTTGTTGTTGTTGTTGTTTTCAGGGTTGTTTATCCTCCTTCATATCGGCAAAGGTAATGAGAGAGAGGGGACCGACAGTTTACGTGGGTTCCGAACCGCGGGTCGCTACATCATCTGGACGCTGAGAACGCTACCGCATCCAACTATCACCCAGACCCACTATCGCTCAACTTCGCTGTTCTGACGGGAAACGGGATGGCGACGTGGGCCCGACGTGACTCCGCCGAAGCTCATGTGGATTTCTAGTTCTAAATAAGGAATCAAGTGAAACGTATTAATTTTCGCTTATGTTTTTTATAATTTAGTTTTCGACTCATTTTTAAATCTATTTATTTACTTAAATTATTTAAATTAACAAAATAGATAGATTCATACAGTCATCATTTACGATTCCTTCCTCTTGACACGAGGTGCCATGTTGCAACACCGCTTCCCTTTACATCAGCGAGATGAAGCAACGCTGGGTCTGTTCAGCCATTGCTGAACAGTGCGTTCAGATTATGTAGCTACCCTTAGATGGTTTGGATTCTAGATAAAGATGGTGCGGGTACCCACTAACCTTTAACTTTTATGTATTCAATAATTCATTTGATTTTAGTTGACCTAAAGAAGAACGAGGTGCTAACTTTAGTTAGCTTGAAGTTTAAAATTTTATGGCTCCTCCCACCATTTTGTTTCATTAAGATTTAAATTTGGATCACGTTAAGAATAGCGAACCCATTTACCTCATGTTAAGAATGGCGAACCCAAATTAAACACGTTAAGAATAGCGAACCCAAAATTCAATAAGTTAAGAATAGCGAACCCAAAATTCAACATGTTAAGAATGGCAAACCTAATGTTTCAACAGGGAAAAATACTTCGAAAAAAAAATGGAAATGAAGCAATATGTTAAAGAGACGTTCCTGGGAAGCAATATGTTAAAGTGATCCAATTTATTTTATATAGTTTACTTCATTTACAAACTTTCAGTGAATTATAACTTTATATAACGTTCTGTTAATATTTTTAACCTGACTGCCAAGTGTTTCCCATTTTATTTCATTTCGTGTTGGTGTTCATTGATGGTGATTGCATGATTTGGATCACCTGAAGATCAGGGCCCCTAGCCTTCGTTAGTTAGCCTTATAAGGCTAACTAACGAAAATATCACGACTTAACCTAACCAATCGTCAAGGGCGTACAGTTGACCTAACGATTGGTTAGGTTAAGTCGTGATATTTTCGTTAGTTAGCCTTATGAGGCTAATTAAAGAAGGCTGGGGGCCCTGCTCTTTAGGTGATCCCATGATTTACCCTCGGTATTAACAGTCAGGGTAATATGACAAAAGAGACCAATAGCTTCACAGGTTTTTACAAAATTCTCCATGTTAAGAATAGCAAACCCAAAAGTTTCCATGTCAAGAATAGGGAACCCAAAATTATCCATGTCAAGAATAGCGAACCCAACACCCTATGGGTTCGCTATTCTTAACGTGATCCTTAAATTTCTCTCTCTCTCTCTCTCTCTCTCTCTCTCTTTCATATATATATATATATATATATATATATATATAGGCTGACCATATTTCCTTGAGACAAAAACGGGACATTGGGATGGCAAAAAAGGGATGGGGGTTATGTAATATTCTGTATTCATGAAAAAGTAAGTACATAAACATATTGAGCTTACAATTATTCTTCAGTGACAGAACCCATACAAAAACCCATACAAAACGGTACTGTCCCGTTCAAAACGGTACGTATGGTCAGCCTATATATATATATATATAGCTGGTAACCTGATAGTAGTTCCGTGCGTCGGTCTCTCTTCACACGAAGGTCAAGCTGGTGGCCACACTTCGAGGACTGGCCTGGTGGAAGATAACATGTGGAACGCACTTTCAGGACCTGAAAACAATGAAAAAGTTTATATAAACATATGCCCGAAATCACTTTGTTTCCGAATTACAGTGCGTTTTGTGTTCCAGCAATTCTTTCCGCAAACTGTTTACAAACACTGCTTGCCGACAATGTTTGTGAGTGTGTACGACAGTGGCGGACTGGCTAGGCTGTCAGTCTGCCATGTGGCAGATGGGCCCCCCTAGAAAAAAGGGAAGTTGGCCCCCATGACCTGAGGTAAAAAAAATTGGCAGCGAATCTATTATACTCGTATATAAAGTTTAAATAAACATATGTCAGTTGGGCCTGATGAGATATATCCTAGAATCTTAATTGAAGGTGTTGACAGTATTTCTATTATATTGTTGGTTTACGTCGTCGTCGTTGGCCTAGGCAAGCTACGGCTTGGGACCGTAGCGCATCTATCCGGTATAGGTTAACCTGGATGATGTAGCCATAAGCACTGCCGCTAGTTAAGTGCCAACCAGTGATTATCTCACTAGCCGTATTGAGTCCGTTAGGCGAAACTGCGACAGTACCAAAGGTGGAAAATATAACCATTGGTTTTCTATTATTTATTTGTAAAATGGACATGGTATTAGATTAAAATAAATATTTGAATATAAATAATTAACTGACAATTGTGATATATAATTAATTATGTTTACATACAATAAAATAATATAGTATACATAAAATTAGTATTAATGTGGTTCACAATTGAATTATAATGGGGTAACTAATTTAAAATGAATTTATAACTATTCCGAAATTCAAGACTGTAAAATTAACATTTATCTTGAAACTAAAATAAGAGTATTCACTACACACTCCCCCACCAGAGAGGAAGTTCAAAGAGTTCCGAACGACACAGATTTCCGCTGGACCTTTTTGGTAGCTACATGTACCTCGCTTAAGGTTGATTCCAAAAACGCAGGCTTAAGACGATCGATAGAAACCTTGTCGACCTTGGAACCGCGCTGGATGAGAAATGATTTGCGCGTACGTCGGAGAACTTCATAGGGCCCGTCATATGGACATTGGAGAGGCCGTTTTGGGAGAGGTACACGAACGAAAACGTGGGTGCAAGATTGGAGGGCTGGGGAAACAAAGATGTTCTGTTGGCTAGTCAATCGAGGGGGAACAGGCTGAAGGGACTGCATGTGAGAGGAAAGTGTTTGAGCGAATTCCGTAGGATCACATGACTTATCCCCTGCAGTGAAGTAGCCACCTGGTAGCCGCAGTGTTGTTCCATAGACTAGTTCAGCCGCTGTAGTCTTCAGATCACTCTTAAATGCAGAGCGAATACCAAGCAACACGAGTGGAAGTTTATCCATCCAATGGGAGTCTTCGTGACACATAAGGGATGACTTCAGCTGGCGATGGAAGCGTTCGACGAGGCCGTTAGCTTGCGGATGATACGCACAGGTATGCGCATGTACTGTACCCAACAAGCTGGTAAACTTCTTCCAAAGCGAAGACTCAAATTGGCGACCTTGGTCAGTGATGACTTTTGTCGGCAATCCAAATCTTGATACCCATCCATGAAGAAAGGCTCTTGCAACAGTGTCCGCTTGGATATCAGGAAGTGGGATGGCTTCAGGCCATCTGGAAAAGCGGTCGAGACAGGTGAGCAGATAACGTTGGCCTTGAATCACTGGAAGAGGGCCAACAATGTCTACATGAATTACTTCAAATCGCTGGGATGGGGGCGGAAATGCGTCAAAGGGGGACCTGGTGTGCCTTTGGACTTTGGCACGCTGGCAGGCAAGGCACGTTTTGGTCCAATGTTTGACATCCTTCCGCATCGAGGGCCAAACAAAGCGAGAGGTAACCAGGTGTTGCGAAGCACGGATACCAGGATGGGAGGGCTTATGAAGATCCGTGAAGACTGCTTTTCTGTGACATGGAGGGACATAAGGGCGAATAGCAGCTGTTGATACGTCGCAATAGAGGGGCACAGACAATCCTGGCATACTCATTTTCTTGAGGGAAAGTGAGTGAGTGGAGTCTTCTCTGAGCAGTTCTTGTAGTTCCGTATCCTTATCTTGATCCTGTGCAATAGCATTCCACAGTGTAGAGCTGAGGGTAACAGAAGTAATCTCTATTCTTGAAAGTGCATCCGCTGGAGTGTTCAAGACACCTTTGATGTGGCGGATATCTGTGGTAAATTGCGAGATATAATCGAGTTGCCTGATGACTCTGGGAGAGTGGTTACAGCTGTTTTTATTGAAGACAGTGACCAAAGGTTTGTGGTCGGTAAAAACACAAAAATCTCGGCCTTCAAGGAAATGTTGAAAATGCTTCACGTTTAAGTAAATAGCAAGAAGTTCACGTCCGAAAGCACTATAACGCGTTTGGGCTGGCTGCAGCTTTTTCGAGTAAAACGCGATGGGTGCTTGTTGACCGTTAATGGTTTGTTCCAACACCCCACCGATCGCAACATCTGATGCATCGACCGTCAGAGTTAGGGGGGCATTACTGATAGGAAATGACAGAGACAATGCACTATTGATAGCATTTTTGGCATTGTCGAACGCCTGTAAACTATTGCTACACCATACCAATTTCGTTACCTTGCGTTTGTGTGTGATCATAGCGTGTAGAGGAGCAAGAACACTGGCACAGTTTTTAATGAACTTGTGGTAATAATTTACCAAACCTAGAAACCGCCGTAACTCACGCTGATTACTTGGCATAGGGTAATTTTTTATCACTTCACACTTGTCCTGAAGGGGGGTAATTCCGTGCTGCGAAATCGTGTGACCAAGAAATTCCAAGGTTGGCTGTGCAAACACACACTTAGATGCATTAATAGTAACACCGTATTGTTCTAAGCGTTGAAAGAGGAGTGAAAGATGTTCCTTATGTTCCTCTTCCGTTGAGCTGGCCACAAGCAAATCATCGATGTAGGCATAAACAAAGTCTAAGCCTCTGGTGACCTCATCTATAAACCTCTGAAAGGTTTGCGCAGCATTCCGTAGCCCGAACGGCATCTTCACAAATTCGAATAACCCAAATGGTGTACAAACTGCAGTCTTGGGAATATCCGAAGGCTCTACGGGAATGTGGTGGAAAGCCTTAACGAGATCTATTTTACTGAAGATAGATTTGCCGTGGAGAAGAGAAGTAAAGTCTTGGACATTTGGTACCGGATATCGGTCCGGGATGGTTGTCGAATTCAAAAATCGGTAATCCCCACATGGTCTCCAGTCTCCTGACTTCTTCTGGACCAGGTGTAGGGGAGAGGACCAACTGCTTTTGGAAGGTCTTATTATCCCAAGATCCAGCATAAGCTGGAATTCCGATTTGGCAGCTTTCAGTTTGTCCGGGGCAAGACGTCTGGGTTTTGCAAACACAGGGGGACCTTTTGTTGTAATGTGATGGGTAATGGTGTGCTTAATGGTATCACCCATCTGCATTGGTTGAAGAATTCCTGGATATCGCTGGAAAAGGCACTGGTACATGGAATTAGGGGGAACGAGGGAAAGTGCAGAGTTCGAGGCGTCCGGAAGGGCAACCTGTTTGGCAAGAACAGAAAGCAGTGTGGCCTGGTCGCATAAGCGTCGCTTGTCAAGATCCACCAGGAGTTTGAAATGCTGGAGGAAGTCAGCGCCGATTATGGGATGCTGCACTTGAGCACAGATGAAAATCCACTTGAAGGATCGGTGAAGGCCCAAGTTTAGTTCACGCGACTGAGTACCGTACGTGGGTATGCGTGAACCGTTAGCAGCGTATAGAGGCGGAGATTCCGAGTGCTTATGACCAGATTTTTGAGGGAATACACTGACTGACGCTCCGGTATCGACCAAGAAATTGATACCAGAGTTCCTGTCCTTTATGAATAACAGGTTGGCAGTGCGAGTACTAGACGCCATTAGGACTCGCTGCTGGGGTTTTCCGACGAAAAATTGCAAGGGGAGATGCACTTCCTAGCCTTCTTTCCAAATTTCGAGTGGTAGAAGCAGATCTTCCCGGAACTCGAACGATGCCTCTTCGTAAATCTTGACCGAGAATGGCTTCTTTGCCGTTGATTTTGTAGCAGAGAACAAACGTGGTTGAGTTGTTGACTTAACTCTTTCACTTTCAACTCCAGTTCCGATTGTGTGTTCACGTTGTTGACCGGAGCTGTGTCAATCTCCACTACCTTGTCGGCAGTTTCTGCTAGTTTATCAACTGGAGTAGCAGGATCCATAGTGGCCAAGACACGCTGAGCTGATGGAGGAAGTTTCTGCAAGAACAACTGTCTAAAGATGTCCTTATCGAAGGTTTGTGCGCGTTCGCCTAGAGCGCACTGCATAGCCCTCAGCATTTGAGTGGGCTTACGGTCTCCAAGTTCTTCTTTTGAGATTAACTGATGTAGTTTCTCACGCTCGGAGACAGTGGTGCGGCACAGGATGGCAGACTTCAGATCGTTGTACGGGTCCTCACTCGTGGAAGTAGATACGATGACGTCACGGACTTCAGAGATGATGCTCGCTGGTAGAGAGGACAAAACATGATCGTATTTCGTCCTGCTAGCGGTGATCCTTCCCAAGTTGAATTGTGATTCCACTTGGTGGAACCAAATAAATGGATCACCCGGCCAGAAGACGGGGAGCTTTACGCTCAAGTGGGAGATGGCACCAGCGTCGTCAGGCATCTTCTCCTATGCTTGCTAACGTACAAGCAAGACGACAAGTTCCCAACGAAGGAGTGGAGGTTGAGACGAGCGCAGGCACAGAGCGCACGGGCAGGGGTGAGGGGCAGAGGGCACGAGCGACATTACAGTCTGGTCCTAGTCGCTCGGGTGAAGGGGGTGACGGGCACGAACGACGTTACAGTCTGGTCCTAGTCGCTCGGGTGAAGGGGGTGGTGGGCACGAACGACGTTACAGTCTAGTCCTAGTCGTTCGGGTGAAGGGGGTGATGGGCACGAACGACATTACAGTCTAGTCCTAGTCGTTCGGGTAGAAGGGGTAAACCAGCTCCGGGGTCACCAATTGTTGGTTTACGTCGTCGTCGTTGGCCTAGGCAAGCTACGGCTTGGGACCGTAGCGCATCTATCCGGTATAGGTTAACCTGGATGATGTAGCCATAAGCACTGCCGCTAGTTAAGTGCCAACCAGTGATTATCTCACTAGCCGTATTGAGTTCGTTAGGCGAAACTGCGACAGTACCAAAGGTGGAAAATATAACCATTGGTTTTCTATTATTTATTTGTAAAATGGACATGGTATTAGATTAAAATAAATATTTGAATATAAATAATTAACTGACAATTGTGATATATAATTAATTATGTTTACATACAATAAAATAATATAGTATACATAAAATTAGTATTAATGTGGTTCACAATTGAATTATAATGGGGTAACTAATTTAAAATGAATTTATAACTATTCCGAAATTCAAGACTGTAAAATTAACATTTATCTTGAAACTAAAATAAGAGTATTCACTACAATATGAAATAGATATAATTTATTTAGATTTTTGTAATTATTTGTTTGTATTTTTCATTTTGTATTTATTAATATTGTAATTTTTTTAATTTTTTTATTTTGTATTTGTTAATAGTATATAAAAAGGAAAATGTATTAATAACTTCTTTAATTTGTTAAAATTATTGCAGGTTTTAAACTTTTAGAAAGTAGCAAAAATTAAAAAATTTACGTGCCTAAAATACAGTTTTGCCAACCTGCCTGTCACTGCGACATTTTTAACTTCATTAGTTTATTTAATAGTTGCCTACATGCTTCATTAAAATCAATTCCAATTTATCAAAGTAAGTCTCTTATTTTTGTTATTGCTGTTATATATGTATAATTATATTTTACCCATTTCTCTGTCCATATATAAAAGATATATAGAGTTATGTATATATTTTATATAAAGCTGCTATATATAAAGATAGATATAAAAATAAATAAGAAAATACATGTAATAGTATTGAGAAAAGATTACAATACATTACATTACAATACAGTTACCGAATACGTATATTCATTCATTATAGTATAATTCAAGCATTGTTATTTGTTTTGAAATTTGTTGATCTTGATTATATTAAATACAATTAGTAAATGAGATTACTTTATTAATTTTTTTTTTTTTTATATATTTTAGGTAAGGAAATGGAACACATGAAACGGAAATCTGGAGCACAGAAACGGAAAGATAAACGAGAAGCAGAAAGAAATGATTCAGCAAAAACGTGCAGGCCTATAACAGCATTTATGATATCAACACCTATATCTACATGTCAGAAAGAGGAAAGCGACTTACAGAGAAATTCAACTACAACTGTTCATGCTGATACTGTAGATCTAGGACATAAAGATGAAGGTATGCCTAACGTTTTTGAGACTGTAGATGCTGATTTTTATGATTCTGAATTAGCTGGTGGAATAACAGTAACTGAACCTGGGCCTGTACATATACATAATCAAAAAGGTCTAGTAGCTGATTTAAATAATGATTAGAATCAACCAACATTTAGACAGGATAAGCTCTTTCAATATCCTGCACGAACAGATTTGAAATCTTTTTTCAAAGAGCATCCAATTCAGCCACATGATCATGATCTGCCATTTAATGTAAAGTTATATAAGCGAAAAATTATGGGTGACACTGTCTCACGACACTGGTTAACATATAAGAAGAAAAATAGATCACTATATTGTTCATTTTGCTTGGCATTTGAGTCACCAACCTTTTCTAACCCATCTGCTTTTGTGCGAGGATTTAATGATTACAGACGCACTAGCCAGTGCTTATCAGAGCATGAATCAACTGGTATACATAGCAAGCATGCTCAGGAATCGTAACCGGAAAATTCGCCGTAAATAAAATAAAATTAAAATTAAAAAAAAAGTTTAACTGAACCCTTATAATAGCCTGCATACCTTTTATATATAAATGTTTTTTATTAGAGACACTTGGCAACTTTATCAACCAATCAACCATTGGCCGTAAATAAAATAAATTAAAAGTTAAAACAAAAGTTTAATACTGAGCCCTTATAATGGCCTACATTCCTTTTATATATATATATATATATATATATATTTTTTTTTAATAGAGACTCTTGGCAACTTTATAAACCAATCAACCATTTAGAGAGAGTTAATGTCTTTAAAATTAAGCTATCTAGTTCACATTCTGCTTGTTGGCTCCTTTGATAAACATTTGCATTAACTAAACCCTTATAATGGTCTATACAGTGAAAACTAGCCGCGGCGGTGTGAAATTAGTAGATGATATGAACTACGTTTACCGACTTGATAGAAAATACGGTGAAAAAACGTATTGGAAATGTGAGAATAAAGAGTGCAAAACAAGAGTGCATACTTTGCTGGGAAATGAGAATTTATCAATATGTAAAACATTCGGTGAGCATTGTCATCCTTCTCAACCCTCGAAACCTAAAGTTTATCAAGCAATGGCGAATTTAAAATCATCAGCTACTAATTCACAAACCTCTGCGCGATCGTTAATTGCCGATATTTCATCAAATTTAGATAACAACGCTTCATCTCTGATGCCGTCTTTAGCACATTTGACTCGCAATATTAGAGGCTGGAGGCAAAAGAAGAGCCAAGCACCCGCTATCCCAAAACGAAGAAGTGGATATATAATTCCAGATGATTATAAATTTCTTGAAAATGGTGAGCAGTTTTTATTATACGATAGTGGTGAAGATGATGAAGAGAGAATTTTAGTGTTTGGCACGCAAGCGGGGTTAGATGACCTTGAAAATAATAAGGATTGGGCTTGCGACGGTACTTTTAAATGCAGCCCAGATATATATTATCAGTTATTCACGCTACATATAGTAATAAGAAGTATTAGCATCCCTCGTCTTTTTGTTTTGCTTCCGGTAAATCCGAAGTAACGTACAGCAGATTTTTCATTGCCTTAAAGGGCTTACGTCCATCATTGGATCCCGAAACCTTAATGGTTGACTTCGAGAGAGCAACTATCAACGCTTTCTCTAACATATTCACAACAACAACTATTACAGGTTGTTTATTTCATATGGCAAAGAATATTTATCGCAAAATTGTTGATATCGGTTTAAAGTTGCGCTATCAAACAGACGCTGAATTTAACACGAAAATTAAATGCTTCACAGCATTAGCATTTCTTCCAGTTAGCGATGTTATTGATGGCTTTATTGAATTGACTGATGATGATGATGATTTGCCCCAAGAATTTGTATCTTACTTTGAAACTCACTATATAGGAGGAGAACGAGGCCGAGGCGCGCGAAGGCGAAGAATGGAGCCAACATTTCCTATAGAATTGTGGAATGTTGTCGAAAGAACTCATAATAATATGCCGAGAACGAACAACAGTATAGAAGGCTTCCACAATGCAATACAAAACTCTATTACTAACATGCATCCAAGTATCTGGAAACTCATAACCAATTTGATGAAGGAAGAGAGTTTAGCGAAGAAGAAAAAGTGTGATGCAGATCGAGGAGACAAAGCAGAGATGAAGAAAAAGTGTAGCGATATTAATGCAAGACTTCAGCGACAAGTGCTTCGATACAATTTAATGCTTATATAATACCCTTTATCATCCATTGATTATTTTTAAAAAATTTTACGGCGAAATGTCCTTACGGCGAATTTGTCTTACGGCGAAAATGTTTACGGCGAAAATGTTTACGGCGAATTTTCCTACGGCGAAAATGTTTGCGGCGAAATTTCCTAGAGTCCTCAGGAATATATCAGTGTAGTAAATGGTGGTGGTTTAGCTCATTTTTTCGCTGCATCGTTGCAGAAGCGAAAAGATGAAGTACTAAAGCAGAGAAATATTGTTGCCAGAGTTGTAGATATAATAAAGATGTTAGGTAAACAAGCTCTTCCTTTTCGTGGACGCAGAAGTCGAAGTCAATGAGTCAGCATATTCTCTTCTTGATGAAACAGAAAATCATGGAAATTTCTTGGCTACTGTGCAGTTGATGGCAAAATATGATCTTATTATAGCTTTTCATGTTTCCATGGTGAAGGAAAAGTCTGAACAACGATGTGAAAGATTGGAAAAACAAAGAAAGGCACAAAGTAAAGGTTGTGGTAGTCTTGTCACATTCTTGAGTAAAACAACCATCTCTTCTTTGACTCAAATTATGAAGAATATGATACAGGAAAAAATTACTCAAGAAGTTGCTGAGGCCAAGTATTATTCCATACAAGTAGATTCAACCCAGGATATTTCATCAATTGTTATTCGATATGTACTAAATGGTACTATCCATGAATGACTACTTGCAATTGTTCCAAGCAATGATGGTACAGGGCAGGGGACTTTTTGACCTATTAAATGAAACATTACAACGTCTTGAAATAGATCCGAAAAACTGCTTATCAGATAGCACAGATGGCGCTGCAAGCTACCATGGACAATATAATGGCTTACAGAGTAAAATTGCTGATGTAGCTGATCAGCATGTTCATGTATGGTGCTATGCCCATGTACTCAATTTAGTAGTTACTGAAACCATGAAGTGTTGTGTACCAGCAGCTTCCTTCTTCAATTTACTCCAGAATTTAGCAAAATTTGTGAAGGTATCATGTAAGCGAATGGCCATCTGGATTGAAGTTGTTGGACATCATCTGGGGAAAGAAAAGATGAAACGATTAAAGCTAATTGGTGAAACCAGGTGGTCAGGGAAGTCCAATGCAGCAACTACTATATTTGGAAATTTTGACGAGATATGTATCAGTAATTTTGTGGATCTTCTGACATGTTTATCCATTATTCAAAGCTCTAACAATTTTGATGCAAAAACAAAACAGGAGGCAAATGTTTTAGTCTAGCCTTCTAGAATTTCAAACAATATTGACAACATTCACATACTTATATATCTTTCAAATTACAGCCCCTTTGTCAAGCTATCTACAGACAAGTGGCTTAAATATGTTTACTGCATGGAATATGGTAGAAAAATCCATTACAGATTTGAAGAAAAGATCAAGAGAATTTGATAAAGTATATAGTTAGGCTTTGAAATTTGCCAACAAATCCAATGAGTACATTTCACAATTCAATAATGATGAAAATCAAACAGTGAAAATTGATTTTGTAAAAACTGAGTTACCAATCAAGAGGAAACATAAAACAAAGAGAATGACAGATGAACTAGCTGCTAATGAAAAAAATACATCTGATTCTTTGTCAGACTATCGTGTACATGTGTTGAATTTGATAATGGATCATGTTGTACAATCACTGGAATCCCGTTTCATTGACCATAGACAACTATATAAGGATATGTCATGCCTCGATCTATCAAATTATGAATATATTACTAAAAATGGTCTTGAAGAAGAAGCATTGGAAGGTATTCTTGAGCTTGCTCCAGGGATAAATAGAAGTGAAGTAAAATTAGAATTGCAGTCTTTTGCATCGAACTTTGAAATATTTAAGCTTTTACTGAATGATGATAATGCAGAGAGCAGCAGTAAAATGAATTCATGCTCTAAATATTGTGGCAATTGTCCATCATGTGTTCTGTATATTCTTGCATCAAACAGACTTAATGACAAGGCATATGATAATCTTTACCAAATGTACAAAGCTATCTGTACACTGTCTGTGACTCAAGTTCAGTGTGAATGGGCATTTTCGCTTAAAATAATAAAAACAAGATTACGAAATTCTTTGTCGGAGGAGAATCTGGAAGCATACATGTTGATGTCTATAGAAAAGGTCATGTTGGATGAGTTAGACACGGAAACTATAATAGACCGATTTGCAAACTCGAGTAATGAACTTAAAAAATTACTCTTAGTATAGCATGTATGTATGTATGTATATGCAGGCAGTACTTGTAAAATATTTGTACTTATTGGTAAAATAAATTTATAAAAAAATATTAACTTTTTTTATTTAAACAAACTTAACTCATAAATAGGCCTATTAGGATAGGACTGGAATTGAATTATGTAATGGGTTTATGGGCCCCCTGACCCCTTTGGCAGACAAAATTTTATGAGCCAGTCCGCCACTGGTGTACGAGACTTATTTCATGTATGGCCTTGCCGATTGCAAAGTTTCGTACATTCTATGACATGTTTCAATATCGTTGAGTGTAGAGCCATCAGTCAGTCAGAGGTGCATCGTGGTGTTTCACTGTTCGTATTCGTAACTTCTTACCCGTGAATAAGTGCAGTCTTGTGAAAAGAAAAACCCTTAAATGTTTTTGTGCTATTCAATGGTGATAGTGTGCATTTGAAGTGAGAATGGAGGCTTATTCAAACAGAGAAATGGCAGACATGCATCTCATGTACTGTATGGACTTGCCGAGTGTAACACGGCCGCAGCAAGACGTCTGTATGCGGAAAGGTTTCCGAATCGCCGTCTGCCAGAAAAGAAGACCTTTCAGAGAATAGACGAGCGTCTTGGTGATACAGGATCATTCAACAAGCGAGTTTCAGATGATGGTAGACCAATCAGCGCCAGAACTGTTGAGTTAGAGGAACGGGTCCTGAATCGCGTGGAGGAACATCCTGGTTTCAGCACCCGAAGGATAGCAGCAGCAGAGGGTGTAAGATACACAACTGTGTGGAGAATTTTACGGGAACAACAGCTTTACCCAAATCACATTCAGAGAGTACAAGGCCTTACTGAAGCTGATTTCCCACCACGAGAGGCTTTTTGTACTTGGTTCCTTTAACAGTGTGTTCGCGATCCTCTTTTTCTATCCTCCGTGTTGTTTTCTGATGAGGCTGCCTTCACAAGAAATGGCATGATCAATTTTCACAACACTCATCACTGTGCCGAAGAGAACCCGCATGCCATCATCCAGTCAAGGCATCAACAACAATTTACTAGCAATGTATGGGCAGGACTTATTGCCGACAACTTAATCGGTCCTTTTGTTTTGCCTGCAAGATTAACAGGAGAATCCTATTCCAATTTTTTAAGGAATGATTTAAACGACTTACTAGATGAAGTTCCTCTTGGTGTCCGACGTCGTAAGTGGTTTATGTATGACGGCGCTCCGCCTCATTTTAGTCGAGTAGCCAGAGACTATTTGGATGACCATTTCCCTGATAAATGGATAAGCCGTGGAGGACCAATTGCTTGGCCTGCTCGCTCCCCGGACCTGAATCCACTCGATTTTTACCTGTGGGGTCATCTGAAATCCATCGTTTACGTGACATCCATTGACAACGTTGAACAAGGATGGCAAAAAATCCGAGCAATACCTGGAATGTTTGAACGCGTCAGGCAGTCTATGACGAGATGTGTTCAGGCGTGCATTCAAGCGCTAGGAGGTCATTTTGAGCACTTCCTTTAAAGGTAAGGCGGATACTTGCTGGAACACATAACGGGCTGTAACTCTGAAACAAAGCGATTTCGGGCATATGTTAATATAAACTTTTTTCATTGTTTTCAGGTCGTGAGTCCTGGAGTCCATCCTGAAAGTGCGTCCCACATGTCATGAAACACCCTGGACACCCTGACAAATCCCGAAAATGAGAAATTTACATTCCCCATTAAAGAGAAAATAGAATCCAACATGGTAAAAATCACCGTTTTGAAAAAGAAAAAAGAAAAATTATCGTTTTTAACATTTATACAAAAAAATCTTAAAAAAAGGGATATTTTTTTGTGTGTCTGTGCGTGTGTGTGTGTGTGTGTGGTGTGTGTGTGTGTATGGGAGGGGGAGTTCAAAACGTACTTGTTTTGATAGATAAATAGATAAACAGAATTTTCCTATCAAAATATATGTAATTGAAATAAGATTGAAGCTTCAGTAAACATTTAAACTGTTTTTGTAATCTTTTCAATCTGAATTCTGAACGAAATTTTGTCGATTTGAATTCGAAATTGCTTTTACAGTTAAACATTCAAGAATATTCAAGTTAAATATAAAATACACGTTTCTAAGTACTGATTCATAATTTTTTTTTAACGTTTTCTAATAAAAAGTTCAATAATTTATATATATATATATATATATATATATATATATATATATAATAATTTTTTTTTACCTTTTTTTCTAGAAGATACACATTAGGTAAATTTTCTTTTCGAGAAGATGCCCATTACAGTTAATTTACATCTTACATTTTATATGTATGAATAATAAACCAAATAAGGCCTGTTAATCCTTGTAACAGGGTTCGAATAGTGCTTTAAGCCCTATAATAATAATAATAATAATAAGAAGAAGAATAATGTAAATATTCATTAAGCTTCTTTCTCCATTCATCATACACTATTTTCCTTTGGTTCAGTCAATGTATTAATTACATTCCTCCAATTTATTCACCAAGACAGCTTCTTTCTTTCCACCTGCTCGTATTTCTTTCATTGATCATCCTTTTCTCTTTTCTTACTCTGCTCTCTATCGCTTCTCTCTTTTCTTCCTTCATTTCTTAAAAATTTATAATAAAATTCTCTTTTTCCTGAAATTCACCCTTCGTAACTGATGGCTTTAATTACTTCATCAAATTACCCTTAAATTGATCCATTAAAACAGCTTCCCGTTGAATATACGAAGAATAATTAATATTATACCAAACTAGAGTGTAAACCCGCAGGTACGGTAACCTCACTCCATTTTGGAGCAGTATACAATTAAGAGACATCTTTGCCCTGGTAGAGGCGCGGGAAGGCCTCATCTGAGTTTCGGTATTAGATAGATTGCCGTTGTCTCTCTAATGATGTGATCAATAAAGGAGGGGAAGATATGAACTTAGTGACTTTATTTACTGTAAAAGTGCTTAATTAAAAAGATCTTGGTGAAACCGCGGTGTAAACGCTGGCGTGCGCGCCCACACACACACACACACACACACACACACACACCACACACAGGTACATATATAATAATCAGTCAGGAAAACCAGAAACTGGCACAGAGCTCGGGCCAAACTAAATGCTACCTATTGCGCTAACTACTGGATTATTATTACCAGCACCTTTGGGAGTCGAACCCCGACTTCAGTGTTTTCACTTTGCGTATAGGGAAACGTGGTTACCGACCGAGCTACGGGCACCGGCAGAGATACTGTATATACAGCATATATATATATAATCTCATGATATGACCACATTCACCTCCATGACATAATGAATGTCGCTTCACAGCGGTGTTTATTTAAGCAAATCTCCTGAAAGTTGCGTACTTTGCAAATTCTGACCATTTTGTGCAAAACGCTCCAAATTGGTGTGAATCCGGGCCTGTATATACAGCATATATATATATATATATATATATTATATATATATACATATATATATACCTTACAACCTTACAAAGGTTCCGCGCGATGATTTCTCATTTCGCGAAGGTCAAGCTTGTCGCCCCTCCTCTCGAGTTGGCCTGGTGAAGTAGTGAGTTGGATTCTTGCGCTCTCCACCTCACATATATATATATATATATATATATATATATATATATATATATATATATACATATTATACAGGGTGTCCCATAAGTCCGGCATCATAGGAAAAATAATAAAAAAAGGCAAAACAAAAGCTTTTATTTACAGAACGTGCTCAATATGTCCACCATTGTTTTCAATACACAAATTCAGACGTGATACCCAGTCAGCAAGCACACGGTGAATGATGTCAGGAGTAATGGTGTTACATGCCCCAATAATGCGCTGCCGCAAATGTTCAACACTCCTAATTTTCTCTCCGTATACCAGCGCTTTCAAGTGGCCCCAGAGATAAAAATCTAGTGGCGTGAGATCTGGGCTTCTAGCTGGCCATTCCACAGGCCCTCGACGTCCTATCCAATCACCAGGGAATTGTTAGTACAGGTATTCCCTTACTTGAGTGCTGTAATGTGCAGGAGCGCCGTCTTGCTGGAACCATGTTGGGAAATTTCCTTCTTCGTTCAAGACACTGGGAAATGCTTCTTCCTTGAGCATACGTAGGTAGGTGCCTCCAGTGACATGTTCATCGAAAAAGAGGGGGCCTATGATGCGATCCTTCCAAATGCCACACCATACCATCACCCGAGATGCACCTTGTTCCTTTGAAGAGGTATACCAGTGAGGGTTGTTTTGAGACCAGTAGCGGGTGTTCTGTCGATTTACCTCACCATTTCCATAAAAAACAGCCTCGTCACTGAACAGAATGGTGGACGGGAAAGTGGCATCCCGAGCATATTGTTCCGTAGCCCATTCACAAAATTCCATCCGCCGGTCGGGATCATCTTCGCTTAATTTCTGCAGGATCTGAAGTTTATGTGGATGCCATTTGTGAGCCTGAAGAATGCGATGGATGCTACTTTTCGATACTCCTGTCTCGGCTGACAATCGCCGAAGAGACTTATTGGGACTTCAGTCAAAATGAGCCAGGATAGCAGTCGCTGTATCATCGTCAGTGGACCTCCTTGAAGGTCGACTGCGTGGTTTATCTTCTATGGATCCTGTTTCCTTAAACTTTGCAACAAGTCTGCTAACACAACTCTGTGTTATTGGCTCGCGGTCTGGATGCAGTCTGTTAAATTCAGCAGCGGCCTCTCTTTGACTCCGATTTCCTATGAGTAGAATTATCTGGATTCGTTCTTCCTTGCTCACAGACATTATGGCCTGTAGAAAGAGAAAAATATGAATTATGGTTTGTAGAAATAGAAAAATATGAATTTCTCCTATGATGCCGGACTTATGGGACACCCTGTATATGTATATATATATATATATATATATATTATATATATTATCGAAGGTATGAAATAACTTACTGTAGAAACATGAATACCTCAGTGGAGTTTGATAAAGACGATATTTTGATCAAAAACTCATTCTTGAAACAGACCGTAACAGTCCACTTGGAATTGGAAGCATTTTTGAAAAGAGAAGCTGTAGAATGATAATACTGTAGATCAATAAGAAACGTGCTTTATATATAATTTATGATGTAGGTACAATTACTATTATAATTACTATTGTTACTATTCCAAACTCTGTTACACAACAGTTACGGTAATAATAATAATAATCATAATAGTAATAATAATAATAATAATAATAATTTTTAATGCCTATTGACTTTACGGTTATTGCCTACTAGCATTTTATTGGCTAAAACTTCTGTTTTAGTTATTAGTCATTTCGCACCGAGCTTATATAAGAAGCTTGTAAAATCTGAGCATTACCGGCATGACAGTTGTGGATCCATTGAGTCAACAAATTCAATTTTCCTCCTGTCTCTAAACTCTTCATTTTGTTTATCTTTATCAACTGCGCTTTCATTCCCGCTGTCCCGGAAGGTTATGGTTTTTGGTAATGGTTTCTGTTATAGTTATGGTTATGATCTTTGTTATGGTTGCTTGCTTACCTTCCTCCTCATAACATACTCTCACACTGGTCAGTGTAATGTATTTTCATAACTGTAATAGGTGATGCTTTTAGCAGAGTTCCTCTGTGTGAGAAAAAGCTCTATTTTAGAGTTTCGATCGGAAGCTTCCACGGAAGACATAGCTTTTTTTGGCAGCTAGCCGGGATTAGGTGAAAGACTGTAACTGTAAGATCTATTTACGAAGTATTATACTGGTTGGTTCGGTTTGAGCTAACATTTTTCTTGGTTCATAATTCATCTTCACGTAACCCATCCATCCAGTCGAGTCTGACTGTGGTTAGCGCATTAGTATAGAGATTATATGGATGGAGAAATAATATTTGTTTATTTAAAATACAAATTGTGTTCCGTTACATTATTTAACGAACTTCACAAATGGAGTCAGTAGAAATCGTACAGAGTTTGTGAATCTGATACTCGAGCAATGAAGGTATGGAAATCTTTGATCTATAGCTCGTCGAATCATCTCACTTTCCGTTTAAGACTTTGCTCTCAGTTATACTAAATTGCTTTTGAGAATTTAGTTTACTTTATTAAAGGTGGCGGAGCCAGAAATAGCATTTTGGGGAGTTTAGTGGTGGCAGAGTTTGGTTTGAACATCCTTTCGATTCATAATGTAAAACATCACAAAACATAATTAGATTTCTTCAAAAACGTTACATACATATTTCAAAAGACCACTAAATTAATCCAACATTTTGCATTGCTAAAACTGAAAGCGTAGAAATTTATGAAGCGGACAAAACACAAAATTTATTCGCTATTCGACAAAATAAAAACAAATTTAAACCGGACAGTTTTCGACATATGACAAAATAGATGAATGTAATTAAAACGTAACATTACAGTATATAATGTTACATTTTATTTACGAGGACGTGCGCGCTCGCACACACCCACCTACCAACACGCAAAGCTTGTTCATTCTTTATGTCATGAGTATATATATATATATATTATATATATATATATATATATATATATATATATATATATAGTTACATTTTTCTTTACCGAAAAGATGAAACAAATATTTTACTGAGGATGAGATGTAAACGATTTCAAAGAAGGGCTTATTTGTTGTTTCAGAGGCTATTAAATTTGTATTTGATATTTTGGATCCTCATTTATCTCTGTATCAAGTTTAATGACAGTTTCTTTTGATATCAGATTTTGCTGCTAATGATAGAGCTTTTCTAGCTCGATAGCGGAGCCTTTGTCTGTTAATTTATGGATGATTTGGGAACTATTAATGATGTTTGTATGTACTTTCAGATTAGTACTTTAAGTATATAAGCATTAAGTTTTATATGTATTAATGGTTATATATATATATATATATATATATAGTTACAGAATTCTGGACCACTTCCTTTGTATTCTACTCAATTCGGATTAACGACAGCTGATCAACTCGACATTATATCGACAAGTATATTGTGGGTTAGATAAAGTTGTTATTTTTTTAGAGTGTCGATTGTATCATATGCGGGGGAGGGAGGGAGGGGGCTCAACTGAAGCAACGGGGCTTTATTGAAGCAACGTGGACATAAGCATTCAAACGTTTTACCTAAGTTTGTTTAATCAGGATGTATGGGGCCTCTACATTAAGACTCGTTGCTTCAATTAAGCCCCCTGGCCCCCTCACTCTGGAGCCGCCTATGGATTGTATGGTCTTGTCGACGAAATGAGTATTCGTTGTAAAAGTTATTTTTTGTATAATTTATTTGTTGTATAACTTCTAAAGCCCTCATGCATATTTCGCTTTAGTTTTAACGTTAATCTGGACTGTAAACAATTTTCATTCTCTGTAGTGTATAATTTTCTCTAAACAACTCGTAAACAAGAAGTAAAATTGTAAATGGAATGTAAATAATGCATGCAGCACTGTGTAAACTTCCATGGCGACTCGAGACTATAAAAATTAACTTAAATTACGTATACCATCATAAATTCTGGTATGTTTATTTATGACTTTTATTTGTAATACGAGAACAAAGGTTACACACCGCGCCTCACAATAACCATAACAAGTATAAAATATACGCAATAGAGTTTATTTAATATAAAAATTTACGACGCGTAAATTTAACAAAAGAAATAAGAATTTCAATGTGGCTTACATTAAAGTAAAAACATTCGCCATGCACAGGACATAAACAAAGAGTGGTAACATTTTCCGCATAAACATAATGTTATATTCTGCGGAATACGAATATATTTGCATAAATACTTTTCCCCGCACTTAAACGGATGTATATGCTGTAAAAGGATTAAAAAATTAAATAAAATATTAGAAAAGAGACGCGTTTAAAATAATAAATTATATAAAATGTGGTGATTGAATTCATTAATTTACAGGACGTTAGAAAACGTTCTTCGATTTTCTTCATTTTTCACTTAATTATGCCTTGTTAATTTGTTAATAGAGTTTTCGTAGCGTTAATAAACGTAATTAATATTTTAACCAAATGGTATGAACTTTTTATAGTTAAATTTTTGCAATTACTGGACGTAATCAAGTGCAACAAGGTATGAAGAAGCGGTTAGCAGGCAAAATGTGGAAAACCCCCGAGTTATACACGCCTTCTGAGCAGAAGGAAGTAGATCCTATATGGTTGTTTATGGTTCACGGCAGGCCCACCGAGAGGGTGGGGATACCGTGAAAAAATCCCTTGGGCCCGGACCTCTATGAGACCCGGAAAGAGGGGTGATAAAATCTAAAAGTATTAATAAAACAATTGATTAAATAACAGGGAGGGAATATAATTAACGAACATACATTTTATAGAGATTATTATAGTCAAACTGAAACAGATAAAGTATTATCTGCTGTCCACCAATGCCCAAGACCGACTGACGGATCTGGGAACCATTGTAATTGAAATCCAGTTAGCCCGTACTTTAAATTTCATCAGAATCATTTACCACTTTGCTAGAGAGAAGGCAAAGAAAGTATACTTCTAATTATGAAAATCTTTCAGTAAACAATTGTCTTGCCTGCATGGAGTGGTAATGCATTTGTAAATTGTATGATGATAGAATTAATATAACTGATTCGAAAAATAAAATGGTCATTTTCTTCTGAGTTGTTTATTCATACTGTATGTTTTGAATAGTGACTTGGACACATAATCAGTTTACTTGTTATGTACACAAAAACATTCATAATAAAATACTGAGTAAATAGGGAGGCCCATATACCAATCCTTTCCCGGGGCCCGTGGCAGCTCTCGGCGGCACTGGTTCACGGATTAAATCTGTCAACTGCAGGCACAAATTTTATTTCCAAAAAAGTTGAGAAAATAGCATATTTTTCTTTCCAACCTACTCTTCCTGCATTTCAGAAGATATACAAACCACACATCCTCAACATCCATGCGAAGAACTTTATGTTCTCTAATATATATGTTATCGTTCGTGGGAAAGGAAGTGGAAACACTTTTAATGATAAATTCATGTAGTTATCTTTAAACACTTCTCAATTAAGATTCCGAGTTTGAGTGGAAGTTTATTAATTGATTTAGGCGAGAAAGACATATTTGGCAGGTTTAAATTTTACTGTTTTCCATGTTCATACATTTCTAAAATGATCTTTTCAATTATTCGAACCAATTCAACAATATTTCATTTGAGAAATATCGTATCTTCAATGTTTTAAACTAGAGGTTAAACGAAGTTATTTGTCTGAGTTTTGTATAGTGTCTGTCAAAGTATAGGGAGCAAAGGGGTGGGGCGTGAGTGGAGATGAGCATTTTGGTTATCATTTACTGTAGATACAAGTGATTGGTTGAAGAGATTTGTTTGCGAATAATTTAGAAAAGCAAAAGAAAACGGAAAACAAACTATTACTGACTAGCATTCATTGACGATTTTTAAAACTAATAGATTGTTGACCTTAGCTTTGCCTGTTCTTCTACTGTGAGAGATTGGGACTGACAGACTTCCCCATGTCTTAGAGAGGTGCGCTCCTTGTTAACCTTGTTTGGAGTCCGTGCGTCGGTCTTTCTTCACACGAAGGTTAAGCTGGTGGCCCTGCCTCTAGTCCTGGTTTGGTGGAGGAGCGAGTTGCTTTCTTGCGCTCTCCATCGTACATAGCCAGGTACACCTGGCTCATCTGGTACCGTTCTGAGCCAGGCATCTAGTCTTCTCTTGAAGACTTCAACTTTGACCCCTGTAATGTTTCTGAGGTCCTTTGGAAGCTGGTTGAAAATTCTTGGCCCCCTGACAATCAAGCTATTCTCCTTCAGAGTTGAGGAGGTCCCTTGTCGGGCCTTTAATTTGGGAACACTAAACATTCTGCCTTTCCTATTTTTTAGCGTTGTCTGGATGGTAATTGGGTTTTGTTTGAGGTTTGGTACCAGTTTTTCGATAATTTTCCATATGTAGATTATGGTATACCTCTCTCTTCTTCTTTCCAGGGAGTACAGATTTAGTTTGCGTAGTCTTTCCCAGTAGTTGAGTTCTTTGCAACCATGAATCTTGGCTGTGAAATATCTCTGCGTTTCTTCTAGTTTATTAATTTCTTCTTTTTATATGGGGACGTCAAAACTGAGCAATATGAAAGTTTTGGTATGATCAGTGCTCTCAGCAGGGGAATCATTATTGTCTTGTCCCTCCTTTTGAACGTTCTTAGTACCTGTCCCGCGACTCTTTTTGCTTTGTTTATTGCTATCTCATTTAGTGTCCCGAATTTGGCATCATCGGTCATTATTACCCCCAAGTCGACCGCTTTCGTGCTTCTCTGAATTTCTTGCCTCTTTGGAGCATAATATACAGTCGTTTTAAGTTCCTCATTTCTACCATATCTCAAGAGCTGAAATTTCTCGGTATATTTTGTTTGTCTCTCTCTGAAAGGCCTCTACTTCGTTGGCATCGCTGATTTTTCTGCTGATCTTTGTATCGTCCGCAAATGATGTTACTATACTGTTGCTGTTTACTCCTCTGTCTATGTCTGTTAGCATGATAATGAACAGGAGTGGTGCCAGCACTGTACCTTGTGGTACTGAGCTGCATACTTTTGATTCTGATGATGGTACACCTTGAATTTTGACCACCTGTAGTCGATTTCTGAGGAAGTTGTAGATCCATTTTCCCACTTTGCCTGTTATTTCCATATGTTTCATTTTATGTGCTATTATACCGTGATCGCATTTGTCGAAAGCTTTAGCAAAATCTGTGTATATGACATCATAGTTTTTATTGCCTTTTAGTGCATCTAGGATATTGTTATAATGTTCTATAGGTTGTGATAGGCATGATCTTCCTGATCGGAATCCGTGTTGATTTTCGTTGAATCTTTCCAATTTCCCCAAGAAGTCATAGATTTTCTCTCTGACTATTCTTTCAAATATTTTGGTGAGGTGGGACGTCAAGGACACTGGTCTATAGTTCTTTGCTTGAGATCTATCTCTTCCTTTTTATATAGGGACGATGTTTGCTCTTTTCAAGATGCTCGGTATTTCCCCAGTCTCTCTCTCTCTCTCTCTCTCTCTCTCTCTCTCTCTCTCTCTCTCTATATAATATATATATATATATATGTATATATATATAATATATATGTTACGCCCAAACATCGAAATCGCTCAGTGAGCGAAAAAAACAGCCACAACGCGTTGTGGATGCACCTAAGTGACCACACACCGATGTTAGATATTTTTTCGCTTCATGGCCGTTCTCAAACAACCACAACGTTTTGTAGACGATTCAGATATGACCACAACGCGTTGTGGACGATTTGAAAATTATTGAATGCCCGTTTAGGTTAACTGAATGCCCGGTTAGGTCAACTGTACGCCCTTGACGACTGGTTAGGTTAAGTCGTGATATTTTCGTTAAAAGTAACGAAAATATCACAGCTTAACCTAACGAATCGTCAAGGGCGTACAATTAACCTAGCCGGGCATTCAGTTAATCTAACCGGGCATTAAGTTGGCCTAACCGGACATTCAATTAACCTAACCAGATGGTTAAGTTTTACATTTACTTCTCATTCTAAAGTTGCTTAAAATTAATCGAAACGTACGGGAAAGTTATTGATAACCATTTTTTAAAGGACTTTTTCTTCTTTCTAGCATATCTGCTTAACTATGCTTTTTAATGGGTGAATACGTCGATAAATATACGTCGTGTTTATATTCAATATACGTAGTGTTTAAATAGAGTTTGATGAAAGACATCGGTGTGTGGTCGTTTCAAATCGTCCACAACGCGTTCTGGTCATATCCGAATCGTCCACAACGCGTTGCGGTTGTTTGAGAACGGCCATGAGGCGAAAAAATATCTAACATCGATGTGTGGTCACTTAGGTGCATCCACAACGGGTTGTGGCTGTTTTTTTCGCTCACTGAGCGATTTCTATGTTTGGGCGTAACATATATATATATACCGGGTTACCCAGAAAAAAGTAAGCTATTGCTTTTAAGATTTTATTTCAGTTTTATTTTTGAAAAATCTGCAACAAAGATAAATAAAGTATATTAAAAATAAATATTATAAAGACATAGAAGTGCTACATATAAAAGCAAATTTATGGATCTTTTCCGTGTGGGGGCTAACAGCGAATTTTAATGAAAATCGGTATACTAATGTAGTTTTGGTCACTGATTTAAAAAATAACTTTCTTTTTTTGGAGAAATGAAAAACAAACATGTTAGAGCACATTAAATAATTAATGTGTTTTTAACGAAAATATCAAGACAACCTAACCAATCGTCAAGGGCGTACAGTTGACCTAACCGGGCATTCAATCGACCTAACTGGGTATTAATTCTTGATTTTTTCTGCTACTTTTACAGCTTTGCCGGGATCCTTCAAAAAACGTATTCTTCATAACGTTGCACTTTTTACCGTTTGACCGACGCTTTTGGCAACGAAAGAACTGGATATTTTTATCAAAGGAACACACTTTCCCACACTTAGAGCACTTTTTCATAAACAGTAGCAGTTTGTGACTCTGTCTAAATTTAACACAATCCTCTGTAACTAGTTTAAGGTAGTTAAAACACACATTAATTATTTAAAGTGCTCTAACATGTTTGTTTTTCATTTTTCCCAAAAAAGAAAGTTATTTTTTAAATCAGTGACCAAAACTACATTAGTATATAGATTTTCATTAAAATTCGCTGCTAGCCCTACAAACGGAAAAGACCCAAATTTATTTAAATCGTTATAAAAGCAAACAAATCTTGACAATAGTAAATATAATAGTTGATAAAAGCAATAGCTTACTTATTTCTGGGCAACTCGGTGTATATATATATACTAAAAAAAACACTATATTTAATTCAAACAAAAAATTTGTTCGGAATTAAGACCAACAAAATAATATGTTCATAATTATGAAGCCAAGTTTTGTTAAAATTGAACTTAAAAAAAAAATGGCGTAGCTCAAACATATAAAATTATATTTGCTTAGAATTAATAATCATTTTAAAATATTTTGGTAGCTGAAATCGAAACAAATGTTTTGTTTAAACGAAATAAAGTCTTCATGATATAAAGTTTACAGTGACTTCATAAATATAATTAAATTTTAGCATGAATTTAGAAATATCAATTGAAATAACAAATAAAACAATATTTGATTATAATTTCATGTTTTTATTGCGCAAAGAAACGAGGATTTTTTCGCCTGAGATGCAGTCTTTCTATCTTTCATAATAAAAAAATAAAAATTTCTAAGAAATGGCGATATATTTACGAATATTTATATGCATTTATAGGCCTAAACCGCGTATCGAGATGAGTGTTATCCGTTTAGCCTAAAAATGAAGTAATTTGCAGGCATGAAATGGAGCAGAATAACGATAATAACTATAGTATATGCCATAAAAAGCCATACAAGTTACTACAGTTTCGTTGGGTGTATCCTGCATACAATTTGTAAAGAATGATAAATTTTCGCTTCATCGTTTCTATTCTGGGATATTGAGAGAAAAAATAGATGCAGCGAAGCGAAACTTATTTGCATGCATTTCGGGTTCAATATTCGTAGGTAAATTCACGTCGTAATCAATATTAAGTGCTTACGAGGGACTGACAAGAATTTCTCTCAAGTATGAACCGCCACAATATAAATTTATTATGAATTTTTCAACATTCTTTTTTACATTACAATATTAATTTAATTTAATAGTTACACGTAATTTGTAATACTGTAATGAATATATTAATTTAATGGTAAAGTACAGTGTTCCAAATTATAATTAAGCAGATTACATTTTTTCCAATGTTTTCAAAAGTTTTTCACCGATTTCAATGAAATTTATACCAAATAATCACTATATTTAGCAGCATTGATGGTATTCATTTCGATAAAATATTTTGATAACTAAAATAATTATCTCGTTTTCTTGAAAAATATGTAAAATATGGTGTTCCGAATTACTAAGCAAGCATTCTATTTACAGATCTAAATGGTGAAAATGGGTAAGAATAAGGATTTGACACCAACTGAGAAAAAAAAATAGTCAGCTACTCGCTGAAAATATAAAATCTATTGAAATTGCGAAGCAGTTTGGCAGGGCTTATCGAACTGTAAAGAAGTTTGTAGCGGAGGGTACCAAACTGATGCAGCGAAGTGATAAAGGAGCTATAAGAAAAGTGACAAGGCGGCAGATATCTGTAATGAAGCGCAAAGTTACAAAGCATCCATTGTCCTCAAGTAAAGAGGGTTTTGAGCAGGCTGGCATACATAATGTACCAAGAACATCTCGATGTGGAATCCTCCAAACAATTTGCAAGACGTGTAAACCTACAATTCAGCCACCATTAACACCCAGGTACAAGAAGCAGCGTGTTGAATGGTCACCGCGTCAGTAAATGAACACAGATTTTAAGACTGTATTGTTCACCGAACAATGCAGAGCAACCCTTGATGGACCTGATGGTTGGTTAAGAGGATGGATTGCTAAGGGTCAATCTCTACCATCGAGATAAAGACGCCAACAAGGTAGAGAAGGTGTCATGCTTTGGGCAGGATTGATAGGCACTGATGATGTTGGCCCATACAGAGTGCCTAATGGTGTGAAAATGAATGCCCAGTCTTACAAAAACTTTCTAAAAGGAAACCTCATTCCATGGTACAAGAGTATAAGCCTGTCCTTTAAAAAAAAAAACTTGTATTTATGCAAGATAATGCACCTTCGCATGCTGCACGTCTTACGACTGAATTTCTAGCAAGGTAGGGAATCAAAGATGGGAAATTTGTGGTTTGGCCAGCTTCTTCCTCCGATCTCAACCCAATTGAGAACTAGTGGAGCATCTTGAAAAGAAATGTTTACTGTGGAGGAAGACAATTTACCTCAAAGGATGAACTATGGGAGGCTATATTGGCATCTTCAAGTGTTATTCCAGGTGATGACATCCTGAAACTGGTTGAATCTGTTGATGATAGATTTTGAAGATTGTTGAAAAAAGGGGATGCTATATTGATAAATAGTGTGGGAACTTATTTACAGTTGGTCACTTAGGATCTTTCATTCGTTGTAATTATTTCAATAAACTGTTAAGGTTTAACTGGTATTATTCATATTATTTTAGTTTTTGTTCTATAATCACTAGTTTATGTTTTGTAGAGGGTTGCTTAATAATTTTGAACACCATATTTTACATATTTTTCAATAAAATGAAATAATTATTTTAATTATCAAAATATTTTATAGGAATGAATATCATCAATGCTGCTATAAACAATTATTTGGTATAAATTTTTGAAATCGGTGAAAAACTTTAGAAAACATTGGAGAAAATGTGATCTACTTAATAATTTGGAACGCAGTGTATATACTGTAAAATTTTAAAAATTACAAGATAAATAGACAAATTATATATATATATATATATATATATATATATATATATATATATATATATATATATACAGTCTATCGCAATTTATTTGATTTCGTGAATTCATTTCCAAAAATGGAAAATGTGCTTCATTTCATTTGTTTCAATATAAATAGAGAAAAGCAAACACGACAGGAGAGGCATTCAGAGGTGGAAAGAACCAAAATTATCTCTGAAGTAGGTTTCCAAGAGTATCTTTGTGTGTGTGTGTGTGTGTGGTGTGTGTGTGTGTGTAGTTAGATGAAGGATGAAAGAATAAGAGAAAGGAAAAGAGAAGAGGAAAAGAAGGGATAGGAAAGCGCGCGAGGGAGAGAATGGCACTTGAGTGGAGAGGAAGAGTACCTGATGTGCTGAACGATATATTATATTATACAGGGTGTCCATAAATTATCTTTACAAATTCAATGAACTCGTAATTGAATTTGTAAAGATAACTTATGGGCACCCTGTACATGTCCGACCATTTTCCTTTTCGTCAGAGAGAAGCCCCCGGTTACAGGTTAGGACTGGAGCACCATAACGTACTAACGTATAAACATATAAAATTATATTTGCTTAGAATTAATAATCATTTTAAAAATATTTGGTAGCTGAAATCGAAACAAATGTTTTGTTTAAACGAAATAAATCTTCATGATAAAAGTTTACAGTGACTTCATAAATATAATTAAATTTTAGCATGAATTTAGAAATATCAATTGAAATAACAAACAAAACAATATTTGATTATAATTTCATGTTTTTATTGCGCAAAGAAACGAGGATTTTCGCCGAGATGCAGTCTTTCTATCTTTCATATAAAAAAATAAAAATTTCTAAGAAATGGCGATATATTTACGAATATTTATATGCATTTATAGGCCTAAACGCGTATACGAGATGAGTGTTATCCGTTTAGCCTAAAAAATGAAGTAATTTGCAGGCATGAAATGGAGCAGAATAACGATAATAACTATAGTATATGCCATAAAAAGCCATACAAGTTACTACAGTTTCGTTGGGTGTATCCTGCATACAATTTGTAAAGAATGATAAATTTCGCTTCATCGTTTCTATTCTGGGATATTGAGAGAAAAAATAGATGCAGCGAAGCGAAACTTATTTGCATGCATTTCGGGTTCAATATTGTAGGTAAATTCACGTCGTAATCAATATTAAGTGCTTACGAGGGACTGACAAGAATTTCTCTCAAGTATGAACCGCCACAATATAAATTTATTATGAATTTTTCAACATTCTTTTTTACATTACAATATTAATTTAATTTAATAGTTACACGTAATTTGTAATACTGTAATGAATATATTAATTAATGGTAAAGTACAGTGTTCCAAATTATAATTAAGCAGATTACATTTTTTCCAAGTTTTCAAAAGTTTTTCACCGATTTCAATGAAATTATACCAAATAATCACTATATTTAGCAGCATTGATGGTATTCATTTCGATAAAATATTTTGATAACTAAAATAATTATCTCGTTTTCTGAAAAAATATGTAAAATATGTGTTCGAATTACTAAGCAAGCATTCTATTACAGATCTAAATGGTGAAATGGGTAAGAATAAGGATTTGACACCAACTGAGAAAAAAAAATAGTCAGCTACTCGCTGAAAATATAAAATCTATTGAAATTGCGAAGCAGTTTGGCAGGGCTTATCGAACTGTAAAGAAGTTTGTAGCGGAGGGTACCAAACTGATGCAGCGAAGTGATAAGGAGCTATAAGAAAGTGACAAGGCGGCAGATATCTTAATGAAGCGCAAAGTTACAAAGCATCCATTGTCCTCAAGTAAAGAGGGTTTTGAGCAGGCGGCATACATAAGTACCAAGAACATCTCGATGTGGAATCCTCCAAACAATTTGCAAGACTGTAAACCTACAATTCAGCCACCATTAACACCCGGTACAAGAAGCAGCGTGTTGAATGGTCACCGCGTAGTAAATGAACACAGATTTTAAGACTGTATTGTTCACCGAACAATGCAGAGCAACCCTTGATGGACCTGATGGTTGGTTAAGAGGATGGATTGCTAAGGGTCAATCTCTACCATCGAGATAAAGACGCCAACAAGGTAGAGAAGGTGTCATGCTTTGGGCAGGATTGATAGGCACTGATGATGTTGGCCATAACAGAGTGCCTAATGGTGTGAAAATGAATGCCCAGTCTTACAAAAACTTTCTAAAAGGAAACCTCATTCCATGGTACAAGAGTATAAGCCTGTCCTTTAAAAAAAAACTTGTATTTATGCAAGATAATGCACCTTCGCATGCTGCACGTCTTACGACTGAATTTCTAGCAAGGTAGGGAATCAAAGATGGAAATTTGTGGTTTGGCCAGCTTCTCCTCGATCTCAACCCAATTGAGAACTAGTGGAGCATCTTGAAAGAAATGTTTACTGTGGAGGAAGACAATTTACCTCAAAAGGATGAACTATGGGAGGCTATATTGGCATCTTCAAGTGTTATTCCAGGTGATGACATCCTGAAACTGGTTGAATCTGTTGATGATAGATTTTGAAGATTGTTGAAAAAAGGGGATGCTATATTGATAAATAGTGTGGAACTTATTTACAGTTGGTCACTTAGGATCTTTCATTCGTTGTAATTATTTCAATAAACTGTTAAGGTTTAACTGGTATTATTCATATTATTTTAGTTTTTTCTATAATCACTAGTTTATGTTTTGTAGAGGGTTGCTTAATAATTGAACACCATATTTACATATTTTCAATAAAATGAAATAATTATTTAATTATCAAATATTTTTATAGGAATGAATATCATCAATGCTGCTATAAACAATTATTTGGTATAAATTTTTGAAATCGGTGAAAAACTTTAGAAAACATTGGAGAAAATGTGATTACTTAATAATTTGGAACGCAGTGTATATACTGTAAAATTTTAAAAATTACAAGATAAATAGACAAATTAATATATATATATATATCTATATATATATATATATATATATATATATATATATACAGTCTATCGCAATTTATTTGATTTCGTGAATTCATTTCCAAAAATGGAAAATGTGCTTCATTTCATTTGTTTCAATATAAATAGAGAAAAGCAAACACGACAGGAGAGGCATTCAGAGGTGGAAAGAACCAAAATTATCTCTGAAGTAGGTTTCCAAGAGTATCTTTGTGTGTGTGTGTGGTGTGTGTGTGTGTGTGTGTAGTTAGATGAAGGATGAAAGAATAAGAGAAAGGAAAAGAGAAGAGGAAAAGAAGGGATAGGAAAGCGCGCGAGGGAGAGAATGGCACTTGAGTGGAGAGGAAGAGTACCTGATGTGCTGAACGATATATTATATTATACAGGGTGTCCATAAATTATCTTTACAAATTCAATGAACTCGTAATTGAATTTGTAAAGATAACTTATGGGCACCCTGTACATGTCCGACCATTTTCCTTTTCGTCAGAGAGAAGCCCCCGGTTACAGGTTAGGACTGGAGCACCATAACGTACTAACGTATAAACATATAAAATTATATTTGCTTAGAATTAATAATCATTTTAAAATATTTTGGTAGCTGAAATCGAAACAAATGTTTTGTTTAAACGAAATAAAGTCTTCATGATATAAAGTTTACAGTGACTTCATAAATATAATTAAATTTTAGCATGAATTTAGAAATATCAATTGAAATAACAAATAAAACAATATTTGATTATAATTTCATGTTTTTATTGCGCAAAGAAACGAGGATTTTTTCGCCTGAGATGCAGTCTTTCTATCTTTCATAATAAAAAAATAAAAATTTCTAAGAAATGGCGATATATTTACGAATATTTATATGCATTTATAGGCCTAAACCGCGTATCGAGATGAGTGTTATCCGTTTAGCCTAAAAATGAAGTAATTTGCAGGCATGAAATGGAGCAGAATAACGATAATAACTATAGTATATGCCATAAAAAGCCATACAAGTTACTACAGTTTCGTTGGGTGTATCCTGCATACAATTTGTAAAGAATGATAAATTTTCGCTTCATCGTTTCTATTCTGGGATATTGAGAGAAAAATAGATGCAGCGAAGCGAAACTTATTTGCATGCATTTCGGGTTCAATATTCGTAGGTAAATTCACGTCGTAATCAATATTAAGTGCTTACGAGGGACTGACAAGAATTTCTCTCAAGTATGAACCGCCACAATATAAATTTATTATGAATTTTTCAACATTCTTTTTTACATTACAATATTAATTTAATTTAATAGTTACACGTAATTTGTAATACTGTAATGAATATATTAATTTAATGGTAAAGTACAGTGTTCCAAATTATAATTAAGCAGATTACATTTTTTCCAATGTTTTCAAAAGTTTTTCACCGATTTCAATGAAATTTATACCAAATAATCACTATATTTAGCAGCATTGATGGTATTCATTTCGATAAAATATTTTGATAACTAAAATAATTATCTCGTTTTCTTGAAAAATATGTAAAATATGGTGTTCCGAATTACTAAGCAAGCATTCTATTTACAGATCTAAATGGTGAAAATGGGTAAGAATAAGGATTTGACACCAACTGAGAAAAAAAAATAGTCAGCTACTCGCTGAAAATATAAAATCTATTGAAATTGCGAAGCAGTTTGGCAGGGCTTATCGAACTGTAAAGAAGTTTGTAGCGGAGGGTACCAAACTGATGCAGCGAAGTGATAAAGGAGCTATAAGAAAAGTGACAAGGCGGCAGATATCTGTAATGAAGCGCAAAGTTACAAAGCATCCATTGTCCTCAAGTAAAGAGGGTTTTGAGCAGGCTGGCATACATAATGTACCAAGAACATCTCGATGTGGAATCCTCCAAACAATTTGCAAGACGTGTAAACCTACAATTCAGCCACCATTAACACCCAGGTACAAGAAGCAGCGTGTTGAATGGTCACCGCGTCAGTAAATGAACACAGATTTTAAGACTGTATTGTTCACCGAACAATGCAGAGCAACCCTTGATGGACCTGATGGTTGGTTAAGAGGATGGATTGCTAAGGGTCAATCTCTACCATCGAGATAAAGACGCCAACAAGGTAGAGAAGGTGTCATGCTTTGGGCAGGATTGATAGGCACTGATGATGTTGGCCCATACAGAGTGCCTAATGGTGTGAAAATGAATGCCCAGTCTTACAAAAACTTTCTAAAAGGAAACCTCATTCCATGGTACAAGAGTATAAGCCTGTCCTTTAAAAAAAAAAACTTGTATTTATGCAAGATAATGCACCTTCGCATGCTGCACGTCTTACGACTGAATTTCTAGCAAGGTAGGGAATCAAAGATGGGAAATTTGTGGTTTGGCCAGCTTCTTCCTCGATCTCAACCCAATTGAGAACTAGTGGAGCATCTTGAAAAGAAATGTTTACTGTGGAGGAAGACAATTTACCTCAAAGGATGAACTATGGGAGGCTATATTGGCATCTTCAAGTGTTATTCCAGGTGATGACATCCTGAAACTGGTTGAATCTGTTGATGATAGATTTTGAAGATTGTTGAAAAAAGGGGATGCTATATTGATAAATAGTGTGGGAACTTATTTACAGTTGGTCACTTAGGATCTTTCATTCGTTGTAATTATTTCAATAAACTGTTAAGGTTTAACTGGTATTATTCATATTATTCTAGTTTTTGTTCTATAATCACTAGTTTATGTTTTGTAGAGGGTTGCTTAATAATTTTGAACACCATATTTTACATATTTTTCAATAAAATGAAATAATTATTTTAATTATCAAAATATTTTATAGGAATGAATATCATCAATGCTGCTATAAACAATTATTTGGTATAAATTTTTGAAATCGGTGAAAAACTTTAGAAAACATTGGAGAAAATGTGATCTACTTAATAATTTGGAACGCAGTGTATATACTGTAAAATTTTAAAAATTACAAGATAAATAGACAAATTATATATATATATATATATTATATATATATATATATATTATATATATATATTATATATATACATCTAGTCTATCGCAATTTATTTGATTTCGTGAATTCATTTCCAAAAATGGAAAATGTGCTTCATTTCATTTGTTTCAATATAAATAGAGAAAAGCAAACACGACAGGAGAGGCATTCAGAGGTGGAAAGAACCAAAATTATCTCTGAAGTAGGTTTCCAAGAGTATCTTTGTGTGTGTGTGTGGTTGTGTGTGTGTGTGTGTGTAGTTAGATGAAGGATGAAAGAATAAGAGAAAGGAAAAGAGAAGAGGAAAAGAAGGGATAGGAAAGCGCGCGAGGGAGAGAATGGCACTTGAGTGGAGAGGAAGAGTACCTGATGTGCTGAACGATATATTATATTATACAGGGTGTCCATAAATTATCTTTACAAATTCAATGAACTCGTAATTGAATTTGTAAAGATAACTTATGGGCACCCTGTACATGTCCGACCATTTTCCTTTTCGTCAGAGAGAAGCCCCCGGTTACAGGTTAGGACTGGAGCACCATAACGTACTAACGTCCTAAGGAAACCAACAAACCCAGGAAATGAAGAGGAAAATTAGCGATGGACAGAGAGAACCACATCGATACCAACAACGGAACGGCGACTATTGCCTGTGAAATTAGCAAGAGGTATTTGTACAGATATCTTTCCATGATGAGTGGAGTGTACACAGCGTAACAGTATAAAGCCTCGACATTTTTATATTTTCACTTGTGGATGACGACATTTAAGTTAATATGAATAACCTAACCAAACCTGACTTAATTTAACCATTATGATATTTAATGAATTTCACTTAAAAGTATGTCTGATTCTGCGACATCACTAATGTCGCTACACGCAAGTTTGTTGCGATGAGTTCGGTGTGTGCCCTAAAGATTGTTGCAAAGACACACACACACACACATATATATATATATATTAAAATGAAATATATTAATGCAAAATTAATTTATTTTAATACTGAAAAGCTAGAAGCTCAAAATACAGACCACTAATTAGCAACACACAGAGAGAAAAAGAGAAGATATAAACCGGAGACATAATGCTCTTTGGTAACTCATCTTTTCACTGATTTTTTTTACGAGCAGACGTGTGTTTGTTCATAATGTTGTTTTGTGAATTTAATTTTTTAGAATTAGTTTTAAGTGTCTCTCCCTGCGATACATTGTAAAAGAAGGTTGCGAACTCGCTCTTCTCTCCGTCATTATACCTTTTTGAATTAAATAAATTAGTTAATTAAATAGTAAAAGTGTTGTCATTTCGAATTTCCTTTTCGTTCAAAATGTGAGCAGCAGTTCCATCTCTTTAGTTTCAGTCCACGCCACTTATGCAGTGGTTAAACGTAGTTAAGAGAGTAAGTCAGTGTAAAGTAATAGAAATAACTAAATTGAGAAATAAATAAATCCATTAGCGATGTGTGTATTATATATATATAATATATATATATATATATATATATATATATTTCGGGTGATTTTTTTAAACATCCAACACTTCGAAAGGTTTGCTTTTTTTATTAAATGAAATAAAAACATTAAATTCTTACTGTACCTTCTCTACACATGGGAATTATTCTCCTAATACAAAACATGATCTATATGATTTCCTTTCAGCTCACAATACACGATACTTTTGACGGAAGAGTCTTGTCCAACGGATTTCCTGCGGTTTAAAATAAAAGAATATCATGGTCACCAACATCAGATCTGAACCCCATGTGACTTTTATTTATAGAATTATTTGAAAGATACAGTCTTTAAATACAATACAACCACAATAGAAGAATGAAAGCATCAAATGAACGAGAAATTTCTCAGATTTCAACAGATACTCTGTTCAGAGAACTGCAAAAATTTTGTTGTTCGTGTGCAAAAAGTTAATGAGCTGAGAGGACATCACATAGAGCATGTTTCGCACTAGGGGACTAAGTCCCCATGTGTAGAAATGATATAGTAAGAATTTCGTGTTTTTATTTCAGTTAATAAAAAAATACAAACCTTTAAAGTGTCACATGTTTAAAAAGTCATCGACACAGGGTTCACAAAACTAAACACCTTTAGTTTTCCATATTAGTTTTATTTGATAATAAAAGTCAATGAATAATAACAGATTTATTAAATTAATATACTGTGTTTAGAATCGTGTTGCCTTTCCCCCTTGCATTTTTTAAAGCCTTCACACGTTCTACCATTCGATTGATGAGCTTTGCCATTTGTTATTGAGAACAACGATTGTGGTGTCTATTTACTTTTGTGAATCATCTGTATATATAGAGGGCGTTCATAAAAATCTGAACGATTTGATTCGTTAATATTTTTCATACTAAATAAGATATAAAGCATGAAGCATGTGTAAGAGATAGAGCAACTAATAAAGTTTTTATTTATGTAAGATCAAGGTTGTCAACATCCATGAACTACGAATCAGGATCAGGGATGCAATAGCGATGGTCGATGCTGGCATGCTTGAACAAACATGGTGAGAAATTGAATATTGATTGGATGTTGTACGGCAAACAATGGCGCAAATGTTGAAGTTTATTAAACATGTATGTAAAACTTTTAGCTGTGTGAAATCACATGAACAAACCTGTTTCTTTGTATGTTATTGGGTTATGAAATTAATAAAGATTGAAATCGTTCAAATCTTTTACGAACATCCTGTATATATATATATATATATATATATATTGTGTATATATATATATATATATATATATAATATATATATATATATATATATATATATATATATATATATATATAAAATAATTACTGTTCCCAACTTTGTGATCACCCTGTACATAAACCAATTCCTTTTTCTTTTCAAGGCGATAGAAAGAGAAATTCTCGTTCCTTCTTTTTGCATTCGAGAAATTTAAACTTTTAATATAACTTAAAACTCATGATTAGCGAAAAACTTTCTTTTGAAAAAACAACTTTTTCGAAACTTGGTTTAAAGAAATTGTCGAAATAGACGTTCTTAATTATGAATTTTAATAACAATAAAATTAGAATTTAAAGTTGGAAGATTAACTTCTTTTTTTTTTTTAACCACAATGGTCATCATATAAGTTAATATTTAATTTTGTATATGGGGAAAAATATTTTCATATATATATATATATATATATACACTCCACCTTAGACCTACAGTTTAACGTGGAATCCGAACCACGCCCCATCAGCAGCCCAGCGTCTTAACCACTAGGCCACCTTGGGTACCCATTTATCTACCAACCACTTTCTTTATTGTGTGGAAGGATGAACAGCTGGGTTTTGCTGCGCGCCGGCTGCCGTCGGGTCTCGAACCCGGGGCCGATGGATTCGTAATCAGCGACGCTAACCACTACACCACGGAAGCGCATATATATATATATATATTTAACTGCAATGACCACGCAGTATATTAATGTATAGAAACGACGTAAGTATAGAGGAGCGTTCTGCACACGAGGAAGAGAAATAACGAACAAATGAAAAATGAGGTACCCGCCCGGGAATCGAACCCAGGATCTTCCAATTGCCGGTCAGATATGCTATCCACTACACCACAGGCCTCGATCAGTCAGAAGTCGTAATTCTCCTACATAGGGCAGAAACCAATGCCCTAAGAGGGCACCCTCGCAAATCGTGAATATGTACATTTAACTGCAATGACCACGCAGTATATTTCATGTATAGAAACGACGTAAGTATAGAGGAGCGTTCTGCACACGAGGAAGAGAAATAACGAATAAATGAAAAATGAGGTACCCGCCCGGGAATCGAACCCAGGATCTTCCAATTGCCGGTCAGATATGCTATCCACAACACCACAGGCCTGGATCAGTCAGAAGTCGTAATTCTCCTACATAGGGCAGAAACCAATGCCCTAAGAGGGCACCCTCGCAAATGTTCGTTATTTCTCTTCCTCGTGTGCAGAACGCTCCTCTATACTTACGTCGTTTCTATACATTAATAATTTAATATACTGCGTGGTCATTGCAGTTAAATGTACATATTCACGATTTGCGAGGGTGCCCTCTTAGGGCATTGGTTTCTGCCCTATGTAGGAGAATTACGACTTCTGACTGATCGAGGCCTGTGGTGTAGTGGATAGCATATCTGACCGGCAATTGGAAGATCCTGGGTTCGATTCCCGGGCGGGTACCTCATTTTTCATTTGTTCGTTATTTCTCTTCCTCGTGTGCAGAACGCTCCTCTATACTTACGTCGTTTCTATACATATATATATTATATATATATATATATATATATATATATATATATATATATATTATATATATATATATATATGTGTGTGTGTGTGTGTGTATGTGTGTCTGTGGCCCTCATTTATATACAGTATATGAGTGTAGCAGTTCTGCGATTTCATAGATTTCAGTTCTACGCCTGCCTTCGCCGTTACCATGGAAACCAATATGTGTTTGGAGAAAACCTTTTATTTGGAAGTGTATTTTAAGGATCATGCATACAATATAACAGCTATTGTTTTTACGTTAAACAGCGTTCGTTAGTTATGATAATAATATGAATATTTTCTTAAAATATGCTTCCAAGCAAATGGTTTCCTTGAAAATGGTAACTGAGTGTCGTTGAAGAACCAAAATCTATGAAACTGTTGCATTTCTGTCTTTCATTCATGGAAGTAGGAAAGATTTACTCAACAAAAATATATATATATATATATATATATTGGATGAATTTCACAATTAAACATATGAAATTAATAAATGATGCAAACCCACAAGGAAACAGAAAAAATTATGCTAAGGCCTTACGTATATTCAGCAGTAGACCCCGCAGTGGAATGACGAGGTCCCTGACGTCATTCTCTAGCGTCATTTCCTGACGAGATCACTGGCGTCATTCTCTGACGTCATTTCCTGTACTTCTGAATATACGAAAGACCTTGGAATATTTTTTCTTTTTCCTTGTGGGTTTGCATCATTCATTCATTTCATGTGTTTAATTGTGAAATTCATCCCATATATATATATATATATATATATATATATATATATATATAAGCAGATATTGCTTATTAATTATCTAAAAAAGTAATTTTACTTAATTTTTATAGGAAAATCTCCAATAAAAATACATTTAATTGGAAGCAACAGCAGAATTTTTAAAAAAATCCTTAAAAATCAGCATTAAAGTAGCAATAAAGTCTTTTATTGCTCGCGTCGCAAGCAATATAAAATCTTCCATTTGGGTGTATCGGGAAACAAACGGGGAGAATTACGATCAGATTTCAAATATGGAGAAACCTTTGCAGGAATTCTTTTTCTTGATATTTTCTTTGTATTGCTTTACATGTCAGAAATTCCTTACATTTTCATCTTATCGAAGACTTTTCGAGGTATTTTTATGTAAGGTCAAACTATAGTCTCTTTTTATCTTTGGCGCAATAAGCTTTCTTTTTTCGTTTTTCTGTGCTTGATTATATACTGTATATATATATATATATTAAAGAACGACGCTTGTGTAGAAGAGCGTTCCGCACAAGATGAGGAGGGAGAACGAATAAATGAAAAAAGAGGTACCACCCAGGAATCGAACCCGGGATCATCCGATTGCCGGTCAGATATGCTATCCACTACACCATGGACCTCGATCAATCAGAAGTCGTAATTGTCCTAAATACGAGCAGAAACCAATGCCATGAGGGGGCACCTTCGCATGCCGTACATATATACATTTTAATTGCAAATAACACACAGTATAATTAATGTAAAGAACGACGCTTGTGTAGAAGAGCGTTCCGCACAAGATGAGGAGGGAGAACGAACAAATGAAAAATGAGGTACCACCCGGGAATCGAACCCGGGATCATCCGATTGCCGGTCAGATATGCTATCCACTACACCATGGACCTCGATCAATCAGAAGTCGTAATTCTCCTACATACGAGCAGAAACCAATGCCCTGAGGGGGCACCTTCGCATGCCGTACATATATACATTTTAACTGCAAACAACACACAGTATAATTAATGTAAAGAACAACGCTTGTCTAGATAGCATATCTGACCGGCAATCGGATGATCCCGGGTTCGATTCCCGGGTGATACCTCATTTTTCATTTGTTCGTTCTCCCTCCTCATCTTGTGCTGAACGCTCTTTTACACAAGCGTCGTTCTTTACATTAATTATACTGTGTGTTGTTTGCAGTTAAAATGTATATATGTATGGCATGCGAAGGTGCCCCCTCAGGGCATTGGTTTCTGCTCGGATGTAGGAGAATTACGACTTCTGATTGATCGAGGTCCATGGTGTAGTGGATAGCATATCTGACCGGCAATCGGATGATCCCGGGTTCGATTCCCGGGTGTACCTCATTTTCATTTGTTCGTTCTCCCTCCTCATCTTGTGCGGAACGCTCTTCTACACAACCGTCGTTCTTTACATTAATTATACTGTGTGTGGTTTGCAGTTAAAATGTATATATACACACACATATATATATATATATATATATATATATAGGGTATATATATTTCTAAAAAAAAACAAGAAATTACTAATTAGTAATGACTGGGTTTTGTTTTTTAAAATTTTGTTACTGTTGCCTAAAAGAATAAAATATCGAAATGAAATTAGAATATTACCAATTAGTAATTTTTTTATACGTTTAATAAATTCTGAGTTTCTAGACGAACTTTTTTCCGAAACTGTACGTTCGTAAAAATCCTGTTAAATCGAGACTGTAATGTATAGAGAATTAGAGGGAGTTACATATCTTCATTATCAATTTTAATCACTCGTTACATTGAAAGCTCATAACTGGATTCCTTATATATAAAAACAGGCGTAAAGCACCATCTGATGAAACTTCGTCGATATCACATTTTATCAATATTTTTCGGAGGTCAGATTAAAGTTAGCTTAGGTTAGCTTAGATTAAGTTAGGTTCGATATGGTTAGCTTAGGTTAGGTTAGATTAGATAAGGTTACGTTATAAATGTAGACAGTATGTTGAAATGTGAAGAGTCCCATAGAAGATACATGACACTTTTCCTATTATCACCATAATTTAACTGGATGTACTGTTGTACACTGACTATGAGACGTAAAGGGGCTTTACTGGCAGTGACTTGGATATTTTATTTATGTAAGGGATGATGATGATCATGATGTCTGTCTTTTTGTCTGTCTGTTTGTTCTATGTTCTCTATGTTCATTTATTCACCTGCCCTTGCCAGTTTCCCGCTAGGTTGTGTTTCCGGGGTTTTTGCTGTGCAAGGCGCAGCGGGCATTCTAGTATAGCGTATATATATATATTATATTATATATATATATATATAATATATATATATATATACATAGAGAGAGAGAGAGAGAGAGAGAGAGAGAGAGAGAGAGAGAGAGAGAGAGAAGAGAGAGAGAGACTTATAGTAACATTTAAAAGATTTGTCAGGGGAATCACGCGAGGAAAAAATTTGTAATTTTTCGACTTTGAGACAACTCATCTAATAACTTTGGAATTCATTTAAGTTTACTTTTTTAAGAAAGTAGAATGAATATCAGATTATCCTGATTAATTTAATTCATTTTGCAAGACTTTACGGCTGTGTCGTAATGAGTTTAGTCAAGAAAGGGTTTTCAGAAAAAGGAGATTTTGTATCTGCATATAATGTGAATTTGAGGATATCTGAATATCGTGAAAGCTCATTATGCGTAGCAAAAATAGCAAAAGACCTAAAACAGAACCGTAAAGAACACCATATTCAACAATTAATTTTGGAGAACAGACCCCCATTAACTACTGATATCTATCAAACGGATAGCTTTCAATCTGTATAATTTCTGGAAAAGTATATTATGCTCTAACGCATCAAGAACTTTGCCAAAATCCATGCAGATGGAAATAATTCCTTCTTTGATTTCGTGGACAGTAATAAAATTGTACATATATTCTAACGAAATACTATTGGATTTAAATTGTAAAAATGTTTTCCTTCATCTGATTGGTAGAAGAGTTGTGAAAGAAATGAAACATGGTTCTTGATTGGACAATTCATAATCTTTAATCGAACGTGATCCATATACACGTTAGAGGGAATGTACAGGGCCCTCCTTCCGTAGAAAGAGATTTTTGTAAAAGGGACAAGCATTTTCAGCGTGATTCCCTACCTATTTCATAATTACACACAATGGTAAAATCATGCCACATCACAAATGAGCCAAAGGGGCAGAGAACAACGCATCCCACCTTCGTATCACATTAAGTATTAGACCGAAAAAACTTCTATATTATTTAAATACATATGGATTGCCAGCCTCCGTAGCTCAGTGTGTAGCGCCGTTTCCCTATAAACGAAGTGAAAACACTGAGTTCGGGTTTTCGAATCCCGATGATGATGGTAATAATAACCAGGAGTTAGTGCTATGGATCGCATTACTTGGGCTCGGCGCTGTGCCAATTTCTGGCCCTCCTCACTAATTATATGCATGTATGGCATACACGTCGGCTATTGATCCAGATACGACTACACACTTGCTGCCGAAAGTATTTTAGTTTTATAATTTTAGAATTTCAAATTTTATAATTTTATAATTTTATAATACAAGTTTTATAATTCAAATTTAGTAATCTACTAATAATCACATTAATACCACAGAATTTGACGTCCTGGTTTAGAGGGATTTGGTTTAGTAACAATAAAAACAGTTCTGCAGTTTCTCATAAGTGCGGTTTCATAGGAAAAAAATTGTTTTAAATTAAATTTACAAAAGTAATCCATTAGAACTAAAACATATGTTCAAATTGATGTGTTGTTTTGGCACCTTTTCTTTGTTGCAGGTAGAATAACACGCAATGGCTAGTATGAAAGTGAGTTACACTCGTGAGGAAAAGTGCGAAGGAAATATTTAAATGTTTTGGATATTTTGGTATTATTCTGTTTTGTTTAGTAAGCTAAGTATTAGTATTTGAATCACATGAGGTTCTGCGCTTTAATATGCAATTATGGTATAAAAAAAGGTCTGGATAAACAAGAGGAAAATATAATATGTAATATACTGTAAATATTTATATTATTACATAATTTCAATTCTTTTAAGGTTAAAGGAAATGAGAGAGTTATTTTTTATCATCGTTTATATTGGCGTGACACGTATTATTTATCGTAACGATCTTCAAACTGTCGTATGCGTATCATACGCGGACCTCTATTAGTTGGTACGCAATAGGGTTATCAATACGCAACTTGCTAATTGATAATTATTTTGATGACAATGTTTTAAAAACCAATATTAATTGTAGATGAATAACCCAAAACTTTTTCGACTGCGGGTTTGCACGCTATCTCTCTCTCTCTCTCTCTCTCTCTCTCTCTCTCTCTCTCTCTAATATATATATATATATATATATATATATATATATATATATATATATATTGTACAGGGTGTCCCATAAGTCTGGAACCATAGGGTAAAATAAATAATTCATGTTTTTCCGTTTATGCAAGTGCCCATGATGTCTTTGAGTAAGGAAGAACGCATCCAGGTAATTCTGCTCGTAGGAAATCGGAGTCAGAGGGAGGCCGCTGAGGAATTTAACAGATTGCATCCGGACCGCGCGCCGATAACACACAGCTGTGTCTGCAAACTTGTAGCAAATTTCAGGGAAACGGGATCCATAGGAGATAAACCACGCAGTTGACCTCCGAGGACATCCACCGACGATGACACAGCCGCTACCATCCTCGCTCATTTCACTAACAGTCCCCGAAAGTCTCTTCGGCGTTTTTATTGCCGTTTTTATCATTTTGCTCTATGGTTCCAGACTTACGGGACACCCTATATATATATATATATATATATATATATATATATATATATATATATATATATATATATATATATATATATATACATATATATATATATACCAGAAGTTAAAGCAATTGTACTTCTATTTCTTTGGGTTGGTTTCAAGTTTCTAATCTTCGTTTCGAGGTAAGAAAAATGGTGTAAAACTCATTTCGTTTGAAAGGGACCAGAATGTTGATAAGGAAAACCGCGTCACTTACAAAACAAACAAAAACAAACAAAGGTTCTTGTGTTTGTTTATTTACTCTACCAGAAATGGCAAACAGTGAGTAAACATTAATTTATTTTATTTTACTTAATACGAGTATAATGTCTATTACACATATCATGTGTAATGTCTATCACACACACACACACACACACACACACACACACACACACATACAAGGAAGATGTATAATCAGTCAGGAGGACCAGAAACCAGACGCTTCACACAGCGCTGAAGCCAGACTACTGTGACCCACTGAGCAAACTCGTGGATTATTATTATCAGCCAGCACTATCAGGATTCGAACCGCTGACCTCATTGTCTTCACATCACGAGTGCTGTGCAAGATGTTATGTAGCCATAATTGCTGTAAGGCTCGATGTTTTCAAGTCGATGTAAATCAACATCAAACATAGTTTGTGGTTGCAAAAACTATACATTCAAATTAATGAGGATATATTAACTGATATTCTTTGTTAACAGGTGTTTTGAGAACAATAGATTAAACATAGAATATACTGTGTGTATATATATATATATATATATATATATATATATATATATATATATATATATATGGATCCTTTCCAGTTTCATGTAGTTTTCGATTTTGTTGAAAATAAGATATTTAATGTAGATATTTACGCTGATTTAAAAAATGTAAGTCTTTTTTGGGAGAAATGAGAGGTTCAAAAGTAATGTTTGTTATTGTAATTTTGTATTAGGTCAAAAACTATAACAATACAACTGAAAACTAATACAAGAGTTATTGTATTCTTTAGTAATATTGGCTTATGTCACTAAGTATTTGTATGAATAGATTTCGACTGTTATTTTTCTGTCCGGTTAAGTTAATTGAATGCCCGGATAGGTCAATTAAATACCCGGTTAGGTTAATTGAATGCCCAGTTAGGTCAACTAAATACCCGGTTAGGTTAACTGAATGCCAGGTTAGGTCAACTGTACGCCCTTCATGAGTGATTAGGTTAAGTCGTGATATTTTCGTTAGTTTTAACGAAAATATCACAACTTAACCTAACCAATCGTCAAGGGCATACAGTTAACCTAACCGGGTACTCAGCTGACCTAACCGGGCATTCAGGTGACCTAACCTAACCTAACTTTTGAACCGCTCATTTCTCCAAAACACTACTCGCATCTTTGAAATCAGCGTAAAAATCTACATTAAATATCTTATTTTCAACAAAATCGGAAACAGTACACGAAACGAAAAGATCCATATATATATATATATATATATATATATATATATATATATATATATATATATATTATATATATTATATATATATATAATACACAGGGTGTTTCAGGTCGATCCTAGAAATATGGAAATTGGCGGAATTACTTTGACAAACTTCAAATATCAAATACCAAATACAAACTACCAAATTACAAACTCCGCCAATTTTTATATTTCTAGGGTCGACCTGAAACACCCTGTATATATGCGCTCGGTGGTGTAGTGGTTAGCGTCGCTGACTACGAATCCATCGGCCACGGGATCAAGACTCGGTGACGGCAGGCGGCGCGCAGCAAAACCCAGCTGTTCATTCTTCCACACAATAAAGAAATTGGTTGTTATATAAATGGGTACCCTGGGTAGCGTTGTGGTTTGAACGCAAGGTTGCTGGTGGGGCGTGGTTTGGATTCCACGTTGAACTGTAGGTCTAAGGTGGAGTGCTAAGCTTGACTTTCGTCAGAATGAACAGTTCGAGCGGAAACAAGACCAAGGTTATATATATATATATATATATTGAAAACTAATATATAACGTCGGGATATTTTTAAATAAAATGAAATATACAGTAATACATATTCGAACTGGTTTTATTATCACAGCGCACGATAAAGCTAATGGCATTTTGGGGGGAATTTAAAAAGGTTTTCAAAACAGAATTATATCGGGGATGGTTTCATAAGTGAATTTCGTCGTTGAAATAACGAAAATATAAAGAAAATATAAAGCAGTTCAAACGAAGATGGCTTGACAGCATTGGAATTTTAGATAAACTATCTCTCTTTCGATCGCTCTGACTGTTTGTCTCTCTCATAGACAGCGTGGCGCAAAAGTCACGCACCATAAGAATTTTCTACGCTGACTATAATATTTTTTTCCTTAGGTAAAGGATGGCTGAGAAACTAACAATAGACATGACGGTGAGCTTGGATTTAATATATGGAATACCATGTACTACAAATCGATCAATCATTACATAACTTAAATTCTGTACCAATTCATTGATTTATCAAAAAATTTATAGTTTATTGATTATAAGTACAGTAAACTCTATAGAATCCGGCACCCTTTAGGAGTTGCATGTGCCGGATTTTAAAATATGCCGTGTTTTCGAGAGGTCATTTTATAATAATAATAATAATGATAATAATAAAGTACAGGGTAAACAAAAAATGAACATGAACTTACTGTTTTATTAATCTAAAGATCGTAGTTATAAGAGCCAATGGGCCAGTAATGTGTTATAGAACACCATTGTCAATTAAACGTAATTAAGGAACTTTATTTATTTGAAACTTGTATTCTAAACTTAGTCTAAATACATTGTTGTTGCTACGTTGAGAAAATGGGCCCAGAAATAGCAACACCTTCTGACCTTTTTAAAGCAAACCACCCATATGAAACTTTATCAAATTGATCTAATTTAGGTTTATGCAATGATTTCCGCTCACAAATGGATTTATTAGTCTCTGAAGCAGCGTGACTTGTTATTATTTTCATTCATGATTTTAAAATTAGTGATTTCAAAATATGTCTGATTTTGGAGTATGCCGGATTTTGAAATGCCGAATTTTCAAGAGTCTACTGTAGTAATCAATATGCAACAATAGCATGAATATTATGTAAGGTTATTTTTAACGTTGTTTGAATGTACAGTAAATGAATTCTTCAAATTAACTGAGGTCTGCAATCTTGTACTTAAAAGCAATGCATGAAAAACTCTACGGAGAATGCTACCTTTATTTCATTATACACAATCTTCACGGTTTATCCCTTTTCCTTTAAATTTGATCCTATTGACGTTCATATACCACGGTTTTCTAATCCAATAATCCGCAACCATTTATCCAAAAATCGGAGTTGTATCCGAAGCATGTTTTGTAGATGCGCATTAATAAAAAAAAATTGGCGAAAATCGCGAAAATTTGTACTTGTTAATAATTAATTTATTACACTTAATATTTTATTTTAAATGGAATTATTTGATTTAGCGTAAAATTTAATTAATCTGTATATATATATATATATATATATATATATATATATATATATATATATATATATATATGGAGAGAGAGAGAGAGAGAGAGAAAGAAAGTAATATAACAATGTCAGCATGAATGGACCCCAGAGAAATTACTGGGAAAGTCAAGACACTGTCAATGCAAACTCTTACTTTTAAAAGACAAATAAAATTTGTTGTGAATCGAAAGAGTTTGTAGACCATTAAAGATGTTTCTACTGTTGGTGCTCAAGATATATTTATATTTATTTGTGGCTGTGAGAGTGGATATTGAGAATGTAATAAAAATGAGATGTAAATAGCTTCAAATTATGAATTTCAAAATGATGTGTAGGTTTTTACAAGATCATAAATTTTCGTTTGAACGAACATTAGTAATTGCAGAAGGAACACAAACGGCCCTTACTCGTTACATGAAGCCCAGTTCCTGCACAGGACTTCTGGATATCGCGAGTGATGTAATTTTCTCACACTGTATATAACAATTAGTCAGTTGGGACAGAAAGTGGCACAGGACTCAAGCGAAACTAAAGCGACCCATCGCTGTAACCCCTGCATTATTACTTTACCAGCAGCGTCAGGAGTCAAATCCTAGACTTCAGTGTCCTCTCGTTGAAACAACAAGACGACATGAGTCTCAAGAGTGGGTATATATCTAGAACAGTGGTTCCCAACCTTTTATGTATGGCTACCTAAAACCCAATTCTAATTCAGCTCCATTACCCTAATCATTAGATATTATTTTTTTATAACCTCTGGATTATCACAATATTATTTTTTATAAGTTCTGGATCGCGTGTCATTACCCCACAAAATAGTTGTCATTACCCCAGTAGAGTAATTTACCCCTAGGTTGGGAACCACTCATCTAGAAGAATTACTGTAAGATGTCTCTAAATGAATATCAGATCAACATTTCCAGCATCCAAGACAAATGCCAACATCGTTACACTAAAGTAACCGCCTTGAGATTCATCGGTGGACATAGCCATGGGTCTCTGTATCATTTCAATGACTTATTTTACAGAGGTGGCTGTAAGCAAGGGTTTTCACCGAACCACACGTCAGCATAGCTCAGCTTATTCAAATAAGAATGAAGCCAGCACCCGTAACCCAGTGGATAACACAGTTTCCCTATAAAGAAAGTGAAGACATTGAAGTCGGGGGGTTCGATTACTGATGCTGATGATAATAATAGTCCAACACTTAACGCACTAACCGCAACAGTTGGTATGATCACTGTGCTGTATTTTTATTAAAAACAACAACTTTTACACAAATACTCATAATAAGGTAACACTAAGAAATAAATTATCTTCGAAAATGACACACACGAAACGCCAATTCAGTATAAATAAATAGCAATATCTCTTTTAATATAAATATATTATCGACGTAATTTTATAGTTTTATTCCCCGCTCAA